>JBBPFJ010000331.1:0-125000 GCA_037975025.1 Excoecaria agallocha | reverse complement strand
CGTCAACAGCCCCTTACCAAAATAATGACATTGCACGCCATGTGAATATGCCATATAAGTCGCCACATCACCTATTAAAATAAACAAATGAGAATAAAACACATATCAATCCATTTGAGTTAACCAAATTTAAATTGAGTTCCAAATTGGGTCATTCATCCAAATTGAATCTTGCTAATATGATGGGCTTTCAAGTTTATAAATTCATGTCACTTCCTTTGTCTTTTCAATGCGGGATATGAGAAGTTTGGAAAGATAACATTTTCATGATTTTTCTTGCTTTTTTAATCATTGAATTAATCACATTTTCATGGTTTTTTTTTGTTTAACCATTTTTAATTCTTTTATGGGGTGTGGATGTGATGATTAAAGACAAAAAAAACCATGAAAATGTAATGGATTCAATGATTAAGAAAGCAAGAAAAACCATAAAAAAAGAATAATTCTCTCAAACTTTATTCTTCTATCAAAAATATTGGATAGCAAATTTTAACTTGACCGATAAATTCAATTCAATTCATTTATAAAAATAAAATTTATTTATGATCAGATAAGTTGATCCATAAATAATTTTATCCAATTTGTTGCATTACGTGACTCGTATTGCTCCTCTTTATAATCTACTTGTTATTCGTTTACATTATTTATAATTTTATAACATTTTCTTGTATAAAACTAATATAAAAATAATTACTTTTAAAAAAACATAGTATCATCTATCTATGATATGATTCATTTATAATTCAATCAGTTTACATTACAATTTAATTATTCATTACCTAATCCCAACATTTTTACCACATCAAAGAATGGATAAATAAATAAGTTTAAATCGGTGGCAGTGGCATCAATGGATTAGGCCTTTCACCTCAATTCTTAGGTCTTAACATAAGAGCAGATTATTACCGCTACTGGGTTTTCATAGGACTTCTAAAAGTTTCGGTACTATGCCCAAAACTTAAGCCCATAGAAGGAATCAAGATTTTTAAAATATATCATTTGCAAATAATGTTTTTTCTTTTCTGAAAATATATGCAAATCATATTTTTCATGCTTAAATTAAAGATATTATTATTTTTTTGAATTTTGTAAGAATTTATGAATTTTTTCGTATAACCAATTTTGCTAACTTTATTAATCTAAATTTGTACCAAATAGATATATAAAGCAAAATACTCATTTCTAAATATTTAAAAAATTTTGTATTTAAATTTCAAATATGAAATTAGCTATTAAAGTAGGATGAATAAACAAGTTAAGAAATTTAATTTGCTACCAAAACATCTTAGGTGGTATATCTTAGCAAATAAAGTCTGTAATAGCATGAGACAATGGTAGTCTCAATTTGAACTCTTGAAATGTGAGACTTTATTTTTCAATGGTAATTTCCACTTTTGAATACCATTTGTGATACTACGTGATTTTTTTTAAACAATATTGATAACAATCGGTCTGTTAGGCCATTCAACGGTCCAAGATAAATCGAATACCTCTATTAAAGAGAGTCCGACAAATCGACCTAATGTTAAACTCCTCGAGAGCATCTAGCCGAGCTATAGACCGGCAACAGGCTAGCCCCGAAAATAACTCCACCACGTTTGATAGACAACCGTCACTAACCCACGTTCCCTCAAGATTCGTCGATAATGGGTTAGTGGCCGGTAAAAGCGGGAAACTCCTCCCATTAGCTCCTGGAAATGCGTTAAGTCCACCTATAAAATGAGCAAAGACAGATATGAAAAGGACGGAATTTCTTGCCAAAAAATTCCTTATCCTTTCACTCAGAATCTCTAACTTGATCGTTGGAGGCTCCCTTATCGGAAATTCGCCAGTCCATTGTTTGCTTTTTGCAGGTGTTCGGAATCGCCATAAACTCACAGTGTGTTTTTCCTTGTCATCATTTGGTGCGGTGAGCGTGGAACATGGACCTTTTTCCAGATCTCAACCCAAACACTTCCCAGCCAGAAAACCAAACATCCAACCCCACTCTGCCAGGAATGCTGCAATTCCTTCCTCAACCCAACGACCCAGTCTCAGCTTCTCCAATCACAACAATCCCAACCATTGCTCCTAGCATTACCCGCAAACTGCCCAATCCCTCATCGCCGCGCTATTAACAATCGTAGCACAGGTTCAACCTCAGCCATCGCCCCCGCAAAACACCAATATGCCTCACCCTTTTCAGCCTCCTGCTCGGGAAGCCTTCTCCCCAGCATTACCTCAAAACCCCAACTCCACTATCTCCCTAACTACCGAAGAATTTAATCGCCTTTTGGACGACAGAATCTAAAGGCAACAAAATCGAACTATCCTTCAATACCAAGGAAGTTTCCGATCACCCCTCTCTCGCGAAATATTAGCCGCTCCATTCCCCAATATTCACCTCCCTCACCTCAAAACCTACAGCGAAAACACTGATCCTGGAGCTCATATTGACCAATTCCAGCACACTATGCTGGTCCTCACAGCCGACGACTCAGCCTTGTGCAAGATCTTCCCCCAAACCCTAGCCGACTCAGCCCAAATCTGGTTTCGGAACCTGCCATCACATTGTATTTAAAACTTTGAACAGTTCAGTGACATGTTCGTCGGCAAGTTCGTAGCTGCCATTTGCTCGAACAAGGTGTCTGTCGATCTCAACCTGGTACAACAGGAAAAGGGCAAATCACTACGCGCCTACATGGAAAAGTTCAACGATGTAGCCATGGATATACAGAATCTGAACCTAGAGGTCGCCATTAATGCCCTAATTCGAAACACGAGGTGTCAGAATTTCAGCGACTCCCTAAGCAAGAAACCACCGAACGACTTTACCGAGCTAATATCCCGAGCACACAAGTACATCTGTATGGATGAGGCTCGACATCTCCGTCATGCCTCCCATAGGTCATGGGTATCTGAGAAGGAGGGTGGAGACAGCACAAGGTTCATTCGAGAAGGAGGAAATCCTAGCAAGGCATACCAAAAGAAGTATCGAGGGGGCAACTGGACTAACAGGTCATATGCAATCACCGCCCCCCGCCCAGACAATAAAAAAGATGAAAGATTTACACCGCTAATGGCATCTCGGGAGCAGATTCTACCTTGGTTAAAACAGAACGGACAGGTTAATTGGCCAAGACCCATGAGGGAAGATCCGAACCGAGACCAGAACCTCTATTATGCTTTTCATAGAGACAAAGGCCACGAGACCGAAGAGTGCAGGCAACTCAAGCGGGAAATCGAGCATCTTGTTCGAAAGGGAGCCCTTGCTCGTTTCACAAAGCAAGACGAAAGAGGGAAAAGACAGAGGTCGCCATCTCCTCAATCGAACAGAACCAATAGCAGAAGGCAAACACCCGCTGGAGTCATATATATGATCGTCGGAGGTGAACAACGAGACCATTCCCGGAAGAGGAAGTCCAAGGAGGTCATATCCGTTGGGCGGGGAAAAAGCTCGACTACAGGTGTGATCCAATTTTCAGTGGCCGATGGTGCACATGTCCGGCATCCGCACACAGAGGCCCTAGTTGTTGAAGCAGTCATTCAAGACTTCCTGGTTCAACGAATACTAGTCGACATGGGGAGTGCGGTCAACCTCATAACAGTTCAAGCATACCGAGCACTGAGGATGTCAGACCACAGGCTCGAGGAAGTCAGTGTCCCCCTTATTGGTTTGTTCGGAGTGCCTGTCCGGGTAGAAGGGCTAGGTAATCTACCCATACAGCTCGGAGATGATGCGGTGGTTCGTGCTTGCCGGGCAGATTTCATGGTGGTTGATATCCCGCTGTCTTACAACGTGATATTCGACCGACCCCTACTGTCTGAAGTGGACGCTTGTATCTCCGTGAAAAACTTGGTGCTTAAGATCCCCACAGAAGAAAGAGTGGCCATTTTGAGAGGAAATCAGAAAACGGCTCGAAAGACGTACTTGACCATGCTCAGAGGGGCCAATCAAGGCCTGCCCCTTGACGAGATAGATGTACCAGAAAAAGAAGAACGAAGGGCGGAGCCGACAGAAGTACCGCAGGTAGTCAAACTAGAGCAAGGCAAGAAAATTCAAATATCTATGGGAAAGACAAGTGCGGAGAAAAAAGCTCTAATCTCAACCCTCAGGGAGTTTATGGATGTTTTTGTCTGGCGAACCTCGGACATCCAAGGGGTCAAAAAGGACTTAGCTGTTCACTCACTGAATGTCCGGCCAAAATGCAAGTCAGTAAAACAAAAGAAGAGAAATCATGCCCCAGAGAGACAGTTAGCCATTGAGCAAGAGACGACAACTTTGCTTGATAGTGGTTTTATCAGGGAGATATTCTGTAATGCCCCTCAGTTTACCCTAGTAGAATTATCACTAATTAATTATTAGTGTCCATGTTTAATTGTATGCATGAGTGTAGAGAAGGACATAATTGAAAAGCTAAAGGGTAAGTTTTGGGGAAGATTTTGAAATATAGTAAGTTAAAGGACCCATTTGCAAATAATGAAGTTTTGTGACATTTGGACCAATTGGGAGTTTAAGAGAGGGAGATATTTTTTAGTTGTTGGAGAGATGGCCGGCCACCCTTGGTCTTCATCTTCATCCTCCATTCTTCTCTCTCTAACCTTAAACTCTCTCTCTCATCTTCTCTCTCTAGATTTCTTTGTTTTGGGCTAAGGAAAAGAGAAGTTTTACTTGGATATTTGAGGTTAAGGTAACTTGTTTCTCCTTGATGTGTATCTTTCATTGTATAGTTTGGTAGGTTTTCATAGAGTTGTCTTATATGTTTTAGAAGGAGAAACAAGCAAGAGAAAGGGGAAGGAAACTCTTCAAGGTTGAAGAGAAAGGAGGAGCTCAACAAGGTATGGGAACTTAGGATTTTGTATGTGTATATGTATATGTATAAATATTGACTTGTCATGAGAGAGATCTTGAGTGCCTCTCTCATGTGTTTATGGATGATTTAAAGCTTAGAAGGGTTTAAAATTGAAAGCATGTGAGTTTTGGTTGTCAATATGAAAATCTGTTTTAAAAATCATTTGACTAGTCTGTACACTTTTGCTCATATCTTGAGTTATAGTTGTTCAAAATATGAAATTCCAGTTGCTATAGAAACTAGACTTACATGGGTTGATTTTGTTAGAAGAAACTGAAATCTGATTTTCACTGCATGATAGTGAAAATCGGTATTCAAATTTGATTGTGTTTGTGACTTTTGCCTTTTTGAGCAGTCTGTGGTTTTTCTTGAATAACTGGAGTTTTACAGGTCCTATTAAAATGATTTTTGGTGTTTTGGAAACTACAAACGTAGGCCTACAACTTTGTTGAAGGCCACTTTGGCTAAAACTGTTGTTTTTCAGGTCAAAAAGGGGATGGAAGTCGAGACTGGAAATCGGTCTCGAGACGGTTTAGGGCTCACGGTTACCATGAATTTCATAGTAACCGTGAGGTGCCTAAAATTTCAGTCCAGACTAAAAGTATTTACTGGACCACGGTTACTAAAGTTTCATAATAACCGTGACCTAGTCTCGTAGCATTACTACACGGTTACTACCCTGAGACTAGTAATCGTGAGGTAATGAGCTTTTGGTCCAGAGATAAAATCCGAACTATCTCACGGTTACCAATGAATTCTTAGTAACCGTGACCTGAGTTCACCACCCTACTTCACGGTTACTATAAAAATGTTGGTAACCGTGAGTTAGTTTGTTTTAGTCCAGAACCCAAGAGCCATATAGCTCACGGTTACTAGAAAATTAGTAGTAACCGTGACCCTTATTGCAAGTTGGGTCTCACGGTTACTAGGAATTGTTAGTAACCGTGACCCTCCCCTGTATTTTGAAAACTGTATTTTTCTTGGATTTATTTTAAGGTACATAATTGTCTAAGACCTTTCTAAGCTTATAAATCATCCCAAATTTCAGTTGTGTGGCAAATGTATTCTCATAAATGCAAGTTGCTTATTGATCCAAAAAGGTGAGTTTCTATTACTCAAATAGAAACATACAAGAATTTATTTCAAATAAGTTACAGTATATGATATGTTATGCCTGTACATAGAGACTTGGTTGTGGATAGATAGGCATGCCTATAGGGTTATCGCAGCTGCTTCTGTTTGACTCTTATGAGTCTTCTGTTTGTCTCTACATGAGACTTCTGTTTAGATACCTACGGGTATCCTTCTGTTTAGATACCTATGGGTATCCTTCTATTTTGATACCTTCGGGTATCCATTGCACCCGTTATCCACACCCACAGGGAATTGTACGCAGGCCATTTGTGTAAATACATTATACAGTCTATTATTATTCTGATTAAATGATACTGTTATATCATTATTAATCCTATAAGGCATTGTATTTTATTATTATTGAATGCTTGGTGATAACTACTGTGAGTGGCTATCAAGGTGTTATTAGTTGTTCCCCACTAAGCTTTATAGCTTAGCACGGGTGTTTATTCGTGTAGGTTCGCAGGGTAGAACTTTTGTTCAGGGACATAGCCAACAATCTCACAAGCCAACATCGGATTAGAAGTAGCATTTAATGTGGGAGATTCATTTTGTATCTCTTTTGGTTATAGCTGATGTATTTGCATATGTAAAGGCATGTAATTATAAAGTTATGTAAGGAATGCTCAACAGCAAGTGAAAGTATAAGTCCATGATCATGTATGATATGCATAGAATGAATGTATGTATGTTCATATATGCATCATTAACAGATAAGTCATAGCATCAATAGAATTAATGTATGTGATTAGTAACGGTAATCTGGTTTATCTAGTATAGTCATTACATATTCTATCCGGACTGGCTGGCAAATGTGGTTCTTGTCCGAAAAAGTAGCGGCAGGTGGAGGATGTGTGTTGATTTCACCGATCTTAACAAAAGCATGCCCGAAAGATTATTATTCGCTTCCAAACATAGATACACTCGTGGACTCAACAGCGGGGTTTGAAGAGTACACCTTCCTCGATGCCTCGGCAGGCTACCATCAGATCCCAATGGGCCGCACAGATGAAGAGAAAACGGCATTCATTACTCACAGGGGAACCTATTGTTATCGGGTCATGCCCTTCGGATTGAAGAACGCAGGGGCCACTTACCAAAGGCTGATGAATAAGCTGTTCGCCGATCAATTGGGGAGAAACATGGAGATATATGTAGACGATATGATTGTCAAAAGTCGAGCCTCGAAAGACATGTGCACCGAGCTGAAGGAGACTTTTCAAAGACTTCGGGAATCATGCTTGAAACTCAACCTCGAGAAGTGTGCCTTTGGAGTCCAGTCCGGAAAATTCCTTGGCTTTATGATATCGAAAAGGGGTATCGAAGCAAACCCAGAGAAGATCAAAGCGATCGTAGCCATGGACCCGCCTAGAACAGTACGGAAATTACAAAGGCTGAACGGAAGGATAACAACTTTGGGCAGATTCATTTCATGCTCGGCCAAACGGTATCTGCCTTTCTACCAAGCCATCAGAAACCTCAAGAACTTTGCCTGGACGGAAGAATTCCAACAAGCATTTCAGGCTTTGAAGCAGTTCCTTTCAACACCACCACTGCTCAGCAGGCCATTAGCGGGTGAAGTCTTATACCTCTACTTGGCCGTCTCAATCGGTGCAGTTGGTTCAGTGCTGGTCCGAGAAGAGGATGGCCAACAGTTCCCCATTTACTACACCAACAAAGTACTTCGGGGAGCCGAACTAAACTACCCCATCCTAGGGCAGCTGGCCCTCGCACTCATTACAACAACAATAAAGCTCCGACCGTACTTTCAGGCTCACACAATTTCGGTACGGACAAACACAAACTTATGAAAGGTGTTACAAAGGCCAGAATGTTCGGGCATATTAACAGAATGGGGTACCCATTTGGGAGAATTCGATGTTCGGTTTGAGCCACGGGCATCCATGAAAGCAGAGGTCTTAGATGACTTCGTTACTTAGTTACATGAACCTGTTCCCGAACCAGAGAAAGTATCATGAAAGCTGTATGTTGACGGAGCCTCGAGTTCAAAGGGAGCAGGGATCGGAATAATTTTGATGAGTCCATTGTTAATCAAGATCCGAGCCATGGCACACCTAACCTTTCCGACCTCCAACAATGTGGCAGAGTATGAATCCCTTTGTTACGGGCTGCAGTTGGCAAAAGAAGTAAAGTCGAACAACTTAAAAATATTCTCCGATTCTCAACTAGTGGTCAGTCAGCTGAAAGGAAACTTCGAAGCTAAAGATCGATCAATGATCTGCTATAAAAGAGCTAACCTCTTCCCTATTAGTCGGGCTTGAGGGAAGGGGGGCAGCTTGGTCCATCACTCAGATACCCCGGTCAGAGAACACAGAGGCAGATACTCTGGCCAAGAAGGCTAGTATCAATAGCTCGATTGATAATTCAGACATCGTTTCC
Organism: Excoecaria agallocha; assembly: GCA_037975025.1. NCBI lineage: Eukaryota > Viridiplantae > Streptophyta > Magnoliopsida > Malpighiales > Euphorbiaceae > Excoecaria > Excoecaria agallocha. The sequence continues at coordinate 116,634 of JBBPFJ010000331.1, read as the reverse complement.
ATCATTATCTCGTGCCCCACCTACGAGACCTATCAGGTTAAAGTTCAGGAGCCAATGGAAGGTTGGCACTTACCCATTTATCAATACTTGAGGTCGGGAACTTTGCCACAGGACCGAACCCAAGCCCAGAAAATAGTTTGGAAATCAAGCTTATATGCTGTGATGGACAACAAGCTGTACGGAAGATCTTTCTCCAATTCGTGGTCTTTATGTGTGAGCAATGAAGAAGGGGATTGCATCCTTAGAGAAATTCATTAAGGCATATGCGGGGCCCATGAAGGCGCACAAGCCCTAGCCCGAAAAGCTCTCCTACAGGAGTATTATTGGCTGACCATGGAGGCTGATGCTAAGACTCTGGTCCAAAGATGCGACAAATGCCAAAGGTTTGCAAACATTCCACACCAGGGCTCAGCAAAGCAGAAACCTATCCACAGCTCGTGGCCTTTCGCCTAGTGGGGCATTGACATACTAGGCCCTTTCCCCCGAGCAAAAGGACAGAGGCGGTTCCTGGTGGTAGCGGTGGACCACTTTACCAAATGGGTGGAGGCAGAGCCACTTTCATCCATTACACCGGCGAACATTCTCAAGTTCCTAAATAAAAGCATCATAACGAGGTTCGGTATCCCCCACTCAATTATATCTGATAATGGCAAACAGATTGATTGTCAGGCTTTCAAGAACTTTTGCTCGGAGCTAAAGATCTAGTTGAACTTCACCTCGGTTCACCATCCGCAATCCAACGGGATGACCGAAGTGACGAACAGAACTATCTTATCCGGACTCAAGAGAAGGCTTGAAAATGCCAAAGGCCTGTGGACCGAAGAGCTTAACAATGTGCTATGGGCCTACCAGACATTGCCCCGATCAGCAACAGGGTTGACACCATTCGCACTCACATACGGTACTGAAGCAGTCATTCCCTGTGAGATAGGGATCCGAGGAGTCCGAGCATCTTCCCCCAATGCAGAGAACAACGTAGGTCTGATGTATAATTTAGATTGGCTCGAAAAAAAGAGGGAGTACGCCCAGATACGTTCTGCATGGCGGCTTACCACGACCGTAGGATCAGGTCGAGGTCCTTCAGAGTCGGGAAAATGGTACTGAAAAAGGTTATGTCTGCTTCCACATCGGCAGGGGTAGGCAAGCTGGATCCCAACTGGGAAGGGCCATACATAGTCCGGGAAGTAAGTCAGAACGAGGCTTACAGGCTAGAAGACGTCGCGGGAAAATGACTCCCGCACTCTTGGAACGGACTCAACCTCAAACCATACTATCAGTAGCACGGCACTCATCGCGTCATACTTTGTACTGGTTCATGCTTCATCTTCTTTAATTTCTTATCGTGTCATTGTTTCTTATTCTCTATCGTAATTGATTGCCATGATGTTTTATCCTCATTACAAGTCCGGCAGATGTTTCTGCCTGCCGGACACAAGATTAATGAACAACATATTATGTTCAAAATACTTTATCAAATTTATAACAGGATATATCCGCAAGCTCGGCATTGTAGCCAATAAAGCCCTGTCTATGAATCAAGTTCGGCACTATACGCTGCTAAACTTGCTAACAAGGCTAAGTATGCCTATTGTCAAATGGCTCGGCACCTTCGCCAAAGTCGCCTTATTATCAAATCAAGTTCGGCACTATACGCCGCTAAACTTGCTAACAAGGCTAGGTATGCCTATTGTTAAATGGCTCGGCACCTTCGCCAAAATTGCCTTATTATCAAATCAAGTTCGGCACGGTACGCCGCTAAACTTATCAACAAGGATAAGTATGCCTACGATTAAAAGGCGCAATTTCGCCAAAATTGCCTTATTATCAAATCAAGTTCGGCACTATACACCGCTAAACTTGCTAACAAGGCTAAGTATGCCTATTGTTAAATGGCTCGGCACCTTCGCCAAAATTGCCTTATTATCAAATAAAGTTCGGCACTGTACGCCGCTAAACTTATCAACAAGGATAAGTATGACTACGGTTAAAAGGCTCGGCAACTTTGCCAAAATCGCCTTATTATCAAATTATGTTCGGCACTATACGCCGCTAAACTCACTAACAAGGCCATGTATGCCTATTGTTAAAGGGCTCGGCATCTCCGCCAAGATAGCATAATCACTAAATTAAGTTCGGCTCCATTCGTAGCAAAACTTAACTTGCAAAATCAATTACACTAAAGGTAGAGGCTCGGAGTCATCGTCTTAAAAGCCCAAACCTCTAATGATGCTCAATCCATTTAAGTTTGCTGCTTACACCGACCTAAGGCCACAGTTAGCCCGGTGTTTCGAATCCCTTGCGCCGAAGTCCCGAACACAAGGTACGTGTCATACCGCAACTCACTATTTAAGTAGCCCTTTCCTCGGGCAGTGTCTTTATTTAATTAGGTGCGATTTGGCGAATTTATGTTATACCAAAAAAATCGATCTTAAGTTAATTAAACCTAACACGAATAATAAACTTAAAACATAAGGAGAAGGGAAAAAGCTCGGATTTTCATTAAGGGGAAAATATATTACAATGAGTTAGTCCTCATCTGGATACATGTCATCCAGGAAGGACAGATCAAGTTTGGGATATCTCCCCTTTACAATAGCAAAAATCTTAGTGCTAAACGCCATGCACTTCTCAGCCAAAACTTTAGCATTCTTCTCCTCCCGAGCCTCCTCTCTCTTCTCCCACTCGGCCTCCTTCTCCTTGCATCGGTCGAGTTCAGCTTGTAGAGCGGAATTGGACTCCTTTTCCCGAGTCAAAGCGGCCTCCAGCTCGGCCACCTTCGTTGCAGCCTCCTCAACTTGCTCTTAGGCCTTGCGAGCTTTTTCCTTAGCCTGCTCATGGACTTTATGAGCCTTCTCCTCAACTTCGGCCATCCTCGATCTTATAGCGCCGAGGTTGGAGTCTGCCCGGCGACGCTTCGCAATAAGATCATTCATCTTTGCTATCGTCGCACCAATCAATTGGGAGCCCTACAAAATACAAAAATATATGTATAAAGGTGTTTTAAAAAGAGGAACAATACGGACAAGTCCGAACTACTTACCTCAAGATGATGCCTCTTTAACCACTCAGCCAAATGCTCGACACTCAAGGCGGTGAGGGGAGCAACTTTCTTCGACACGCATGACGCTACATGCACGAAGGTACTGAAATCCGCATCCTGGGAGGAGTATTTATCCCCCATAGCCTCCCAAAACTCGTGGAGTTCACTGATGATGATCCGGAGCTCTCTTGGCTCCCCATCACCACGGCCTCAGATCTCGAAGGGCGCGGCAACCTCAGCCTCGACAATCGAAGTCCCGCAAGGCTCAGTAACTGAAGTCCCCGAGACCTCTACGGTGGTTGTCGCCATCAGAATTTCGAGAGGAGGGTTCGCCTCCACCTCCTCCATGACCACGGGCATGCTTGAGGAACCTGCGATAAGTTTCTGCCTCTTCGCTCTCATAATTTTCGCAGCTTGGCTCATCTTCCTCATAGCTGCAAATAGAAAACAAATTAAAATAACTCATCAGTATCACAAAATAGGAAAGCATCGAACACTACCTTTTCTTGGATGAGGAACCAACTCCGAACCACAAGGATCCAGTAAATTCTTTAAGTTTCACTTGTCCCGGGCCAGCTCCCTCCAATAAGATAAGATCGACTCATCTTCATCGAAGAGCCACAAATTACCGTCGTTACGGTTCGTGTATCTCCCCCACGTTGTGCGCACTTGGAAGTCGGCTCGCACTCTCTCCACCAGGAAGAATCGATCTTTCCACTTTTTTAGGGACTCCGGGTTTCCAGTAGACACCCCATATTCGGACCGAGCTTGTATGTAATTGTGGTCCTCGGTACCTGCTCGGAGACCGACCACATGTGTTGCTCAGAACAAATTCAAGGTGAGCTCTATGCCTTGTTTCACGGCCCAAATTTGGAGTGCGAAAAGGGTTCGCCAAGCGTTGGGGTGGAGTTATCCGATAGCCATCTCGAAATACCTTAGCACGCTCACCTCAAAGCTCGTCAGAGGGAGGCAGACACCGGCCTCCAGTTGTGCCTCATAAATAGCTGTCTTCCTCTTGTTAGCAAATTTGGCGTTCGCCCTATGTGAGGTGCTAGGTCTGCTAGCGAAATAATCAGGCTCTGAAGTTAGTTGGGCAAGGAGAGAGTCGAGCTCCTCCTCTTTAACTGTCGAACCTATGCTCCCCACTCCAGGTAGTTGGCGAGGAGCTTTCTTCTTAGACGATGTAGCAGTCCGGCTTAGATCGATAGGTTGTACCCCCTCACTTGAAGAAGAACACCTACTCATACTCGGGACACTGCCACTAGGAGCATCCCCACTGGCCCTGACTCCTTCACTTGAAGATCTCTCTGAACTCATGGCAAAAAAGCTAAAATGAAGTACAAAAAATTAAGAAGAAGGATGGAAAACAAACCTGGTGAAAATAAACAAAAAGTTGCGAGAAGGAGACAACGACTTCGATGCTCCAAAGCAATAAACACAAAAGAGAAAGCAAAAAAGGAATGCAGTGAGCGAAAGCGAAAGTGAAGAGTGGGAGAGGAGGCTTATATAGGATGTTACAGTGAATCCGAGTCGTACACGTGGCGATGGATTCGCACTTGGGATAGCGTGTTTAAAGCTGCACACTCAAATCGAGGCACCCCTAGCCGTTACCCCCAGTAAAATAGGGAGCTATAAATGCTCTCCAATAAATGCACTCGTGGGAAAACGGCATCATCTTGTAAAAGCGCGTATGGCAAGGTAACCCTGCCATACAGCCCCCAACACCTGGTCACGTATGCCGACCTATATGACCGAACTTCAAATCAAAGTTCGGTAATCACTAAGAACTTAGGCTGCCGCACCAGCTCATTCGGCACAGTCGCCACAAGCTCGAATCCGGCATTACTAAGTAAACTTGTTCGACGATTATCCGCCAATTGCAGACATAAATGTCGCTCTCTGGGGGGGGACTTATGATAACAACCGGTCTGTTAGGCCATTCAACGGTCCGAGATAAACCGAACACCTCGACCAAAGAGAGCCCGACAAACCGACCTAATGCTAAACTCCTCGGGAGCGTCTAGCCGAGCTATAGACCGGCAACAGGCTAGCCCCGAAAATAACTCTACCACGTTGGATAGACAACCGCCACTAACCTACGTTCCCTCAAGATTCGTCGATAATGGGTTAGTGGCCGGTAAAAGCGGAAAACTCCTCCCATTAGCTCCTGAAAATGCGTTAAGTCCACCTATAAAAGGAGCAAAGACAGGTATGAAAAGGACGAAATTTCTTGCCAAAAAATCCCTTATCCTTTCACTCAGAATCTCTAACTTGATCGTCGGAGGCTCCCTTGTCGAAAATCCGCCGGTCCATTGTTTGCTTTTTGCAGGTGTTCGAAATCGCCAAGAACTCACAGTGCATTTTTCCTTGCCATCATTTGTTTAACTTCGGAGTTCTGATGGGATCCGGTGCATTAGTGTTGGTATGATCGCACCCCTAGCCGTTACCCCCAGTAAAATAGGGAGCTATAAATGCTCTCCAATAAATGCACGCGTGGAAAATGGCGTCATCTTGTAAAAGCGCGTATGGCAAGGCGACCCTGCCATACAGCCCCCAACACCTAGTCACGTATGCCGACCTATATGATCGAACTTCAAATCAAAGTTCGGTAATCACTAAGAACTTAGGCTGTCGCACCAGCTCATTCGGCACAGTCGCCACGAGCTCGAATCCGGCATTACTAAGTAAACTTGTTCGGCGATTATTCGCCAATTGCAGACATAAATGTTGCTCTCTGGAGGGGGACTTATGATAACAACCGGTCTGTTAGGCCGTTCAACGGTCTGGGATAAACCGAACACCTCGACTAAAGAGAGCCCGGCAAACCGACCTAATGCTAAACTCCTCGGAAGCGTCTAGCCGAGCTATAGACCGGCAACAGGCTAGCCCTGAAAACAACTCTACCACGTTGGATAGACAACCGCCACTAACCCACGTTCTCTCAAGATTCGTAGATAATGGGTTAGTGACCGGTAAAAGCGGGAAACTCCTCCCATTAGCTCCTGAAAATGCGTTAAGTCCACCTATAAAAGGAGCAAAGACAGGTATGAAAATGACGAAATTTCTTGCCAAAAAATCTCTTATCCTTTCACTCAGAATCTCTAACTTGATCGTCGGAGGCTCCCTTGTCGGAAATCCGTCGGTCCATTGTTTGTTTTTTGCAGGTGTTTGGAATCGCCAGGAACTCACAGTGCGTTTTTCCTTGTCATCAAATATATTAATTAAATAAATTTTACAATTATTTTTAATTAGACAATTTAATTTATGGATTGGACAAAAATATTTTAGTATTTAATTTTTTGAATTTTTTATGAAAATAATTTCCAACAAAGAAAATTGTTGAAAATTTAGACTGGATAAAAATATTTCAATAATAAAAAAATTTGTAATTATTTTAATTGAATAAAAATTTGGACTGAACTTATAATTTGAACTTATAATTTATTTATAATTTGGACTGAATAAAAAAAAAAGACGACCTCTTTAGATTTGAAATTAACTGAATGTCATACGAACTGGATTGCTCGAGAGAGCTCGAATATACAGTCTGATTATCAGATAAAAATTTGGACTGCGTTTATAATTTTTGTAAGGTCGAAGTATCAGCCCTTTGAAGTGAGAGTGTAAAGAGGGCCCCGGCCATCTCCATTTTGTCACAACAATGAGGAATCACTCAGTTTTCAGTCCCACTTGCAAAAAAGAGTCATCATCCGCCACTTTCTTCTGTGCCTTATTATCCAAGCTCTCGCTCCATTTTTCTAAGCAGCAGAAAGTAGATGATCATACTCATAGGCCAAAAATCACTTCAAAGAGTGAGAAGACAGAAGGTTTCAGTCACTTTCAACCTTACTATTACCATTCAAATTATCACTCACAACAAATAGTAAAAACGAAAATCAAGAGAATGAACTAAGTTTCTTTTTTTTTTTTTTAAGAAACTTAATTAATAAATTTTTTCCTATTTTCTCTATTAAAAAGAAAAAATCAAACTTATAAATTAAAAATTATATCGTTGTTAAAGTTTTGAATAGAATGAGATAAACTTTAACTTCTTAATTACCGAATCTCATGAAAAACTAGAAAAGATTTTTCACCCTGATTTCAAGGAAAACTTTATTTTATGGTTTGGTTGTCAAATTAATCAATCACAAAAAGAGAAAAAAAAAGTGAAATTAATCAATCAGTAATTTCTTTTTTCCAAATTAGGTATCAATTTCTTTTTAGGTTTTATTTTCTCAAAAGTCTCTTGTTGGCATAGGAACGTGATTGTATTATGATATTGTTAGCACTTTTTGTATGCGTTAATTTATTTTTTTTTTAAATTTTTCTCTCCTTTTCTTTAAAAAAAAGTTGCTACAAATTAGATTTAAATTAGTATTTGAATTTATGTATATATTAAATTCTCCCACACATTTATATAATATGTTTTTGAGTATTTCTTTATACAATTTAACTTACTCAAACCAACGAAAGCTACTTGTTGTTTAAATGGATAAAAATTTGTTTACTTTTTCAATTAATTATAACGATGTTTATTTTATAATTAAATTTGTCTAACAAGTAGATAATATTTGATTGAGATACACTGTTTAACCACATGTAATATGTTCGAATCTGAACCGTTCAATTAGATAAATTTATACTTTTCGACAGTTTTAGATGTGAACGCATAGAATTATCGCTCGTAATATTTGCTTAAGTTCCGAAAGTCTTTTTTTTTTTTCCTCTAAATTATATTAACTTACAAAGTAAGAAAACCCTAGGAAAACTGCAGGAGACGGTGGAAAAAAAAGGAATGGGAAGAGAATCAGAAGATGGATTAAAAGAGAAGGCAGAAAAAAGAAAGGAGGTGAGTGAGTTACTTTTACCGCTTTGAAAAGCCCAAACAAAATGAAGAAAAAGTGTTGACAAATGACAAAGACAGATGGGTCGGCAGATGTGCACCGCTATTCTATTCCCATTCAGATTTTATTACTCATGCCCATTGCATATGCTGTATGGGATACATAGATAATCGAATAATAGAAGGCCAAAATCATATAAAATATGCAGTTTGGTTTTTTAATCCTTAATTTTGATGTATGCAGTTCCCTCAATGTATATAGTAGGGAGGAATAGAAAAAAAAAACGATAGTTAAAACTTAAAACTAAATTCAAATCGGTTTGCATAGTTGATCAATTTGATTGGATGCAAATACATATTTTATTTTTAAAATTATAATCAATGAATTTAGTTTTGAACTTAAAATCTGATTAACCGATAAGTAATAGTAAATTGATCCATATATGTAAGTTTCTATATGAATATAATCCGTAGATAATTTTTTTTATCTTTTATTTAGAATAATTATTTTACTTTATATAAATAAAAGTATATTTTATATTTTAATTATTGAAAATCATCCACTTATTAATATTGATGGGTGATAAATTATAAATTAGTGTTAAATTATTTTTTATTATCTTACTAAGTATTATATAATTTTTTATTATACTAAGATTAAATTTAAATGATTTGTATAGTTATTTGTAATTTTATATTCAAAATTTATAGAATTTGTGTTTTAATTTTATGAATATATATATATTATAAAGTATAGGATATTAAGGGCCTTTTTTTATTAATAATGCATTTTGGGATTTAATTTGAGAAAATGGTGTGTGTTAAAAAATATTTAGGGAAATAAGGTGTTTGAGGTCATTTCCACAAGAGGGTGCTGCAGAATTTGGAATTGGGGTGTGAAGAACGAGGCAATGTAGGAGGATCTATTGGGTATTGAAACTTGTCAGAATACGCACTAGTGTGGTCATCGGAGTTGTCACCACTAAAAGCACCAGAAGGAAGCCGACATTGCCAGGAGTTCTACGGTACCCACTAAACACCTATCATATGTTGGAGATGGCCTAGATCTAAACCGGAAGTTGCGGTTTCCTACGTCACCAATTTGCTGGTTTTCGGTGGATGATGGTCGATGAGGGACTACTACATGTTCGACTCGGGTTTAGAAATCTCGCGATGGTAGCCGTGCCGTCATATTCCTTTGAAGCTAGCTAGAAATTACTTGCGAAGTTTCTAATTTGATGAGAGAGGAAAATGGAAAGAGAAGAACCAGAGGTCGAAACAGAGGCGGAACTCACGATGGTCAGACGACATTGCAATGACAGGTGATGGCAATCACGCGACGCCTGGAGGTGGCACTGCTAGGTGATGGCAATGTGAAATTAGGGAGCTCCTCCTGCATTGCCAGATCGCCTCATTTTTCGTGTCCAACTCCGGATTCCACAGCTCCCTCTTGCAAAAATAACCTCAAATACCTCATTCTCTTAAATATTTTTCAATACACCTCATTTTTCCATCTTTAAATCTCAAAATGAATTATTAATAAAAAAATTACCGGATAATAGCATATAGTTAATTTAGTGGTCAATCAATCACATTTAGTAATAATTAATCGATTGTTAATAGAAGGAATTTAAATTTAAAATTTTAAAAAATAATTCTAATAAACTGAACTTGACCGTTAATTGATTAGCTAGCAGTATGATATGCCAACCGCAGCATCCGGAGCCAAGAACGGAAGTGTGTGGGTGGGGGGTTGATTTTAATTTGATAGGTTTAGTGTTTAGAGTGTCTCTTACACTAACCCCTTGGCTTTCGATCCTTTTGTCGGAACATACGGACGCTGACGTCCTCCCTCCCACACACACAGACTCTAATTTATTCACTCCTGCCCCCACACTCTGGAAACATACAGAAACCCTTCTTCGGAGAATATGCTTTCACCCGCTTTGAAGGAAACTGTGGTGAAGAAGAAATGGTTAAGCTTAAGCCTTTCACTAATGATCAATTAACCTTTTAATTTCATAAGATGCTACTTTAATTAATTACCCACCTTTTGCTGTTAATTACCTTTATGTTATTTATTATGACATATCCGATGTTCATTTCCTCCATATAAAATAAAAATGAGAACCGAAATGAAATTGGATCAATTTTTTTTTCTTTTATAGAAAAAGTATAATATATAATTTAATTAGAAATATTAAAAAAATTAATTCTGAACCCTCTTACTTCTTTATCAGAATATGAGACCAATTTTTGTTGATTTTTTTCAAGATTTAGCTAGCTAAAATAACATCGAAAATTTAAATATTATTTCCTCACAGATGGAAATTTTCTCACTCCGAAATCAAAATTTCTTTCTTTTAAAACTGTGAGATTTTAATTCTTTTAAATATACATATACATAGAAATTAAAGCTTTGATGAGTTTCGTTTTAAATATACAATACGTTTAACGGTACAAACTTCTTTAATTTTATGCATGTTCTCTGTGCCTAAAAAGAGCGAGTTAGCACAAAGAACGGATCGAGAATGAAGAGATGGATGGTCAAAAATTAGAGGCCAAGTTAGAAGATTTTTTTTTTTTAAAGGATCAAAGTGTATTTTTATAAGAAAATTTTGAAAAAAAAAAGTTGGAAATGTTTAACGTTGCTGGTTATAATTTTATGAATTCAATCATTTTTTATATAATTATTAATATTATTCAATTCGATTCGAATTGACCTATTATAAAAATAAAATTTTTTTAATATTAATTTTCGTCATTTAAAATACTCAAATTTGATATTTTATTTAAGGCAAACAAGTATTAAATTATTAGAATCAATCAATATTATTTAATTTAACATTTTTTTTAATTATAATTGTGATACGTGTTTAATACTGTTAGTATTATTTTTTAGAAATTTTTTTATTGACACTGATTCGAAGACTTTTATAACCCAAATAGCTTTAAAGCAAATTAAATTTCAATCCTGCACTCAATCAGACGAAAGTAGTGAATAATCATTCCGATTTTGATTGCAATTTGAATAACGTGGTTTGCTGATGAGACTAATATTCGATTTAAATCTTCAATCAAGTCTATCTGACCAACACGTTAATTATAATTCCGGCACATTTCAAACTTTAACCTTAGTTTAATTTGAACCATAATTGATGACTTTGCAATTAAGTTTTTCGTTTTCCAAAGTAAACAGATACCGTTAGTTGAAATTGTGATTTTTAATTAATTTAATGGAATTTAGTATTTATTTTCTTCCTTCAACAAATAAATAAAGTTAGTAGGTCAAGGACTCAAAGTTACGGGGAATCATTCTATAAACTCAGTCCAACCCCTTAATATTCAACCCATCCATTACATATTTTTAAATACAAACTCGATTATTATTTTTTTATTAAAAAAATACAAACTTGATTATTATAATTTAATAATACTGTCCCACAAACTCTAATAAATTAATACGAAATTATTAGATATATAATTGACAAAATCTAGTAAATATAAGAATCTTTTAAAAGATTACGGTTCCATTATTATAAGCATGCATTATAATACATTCTTGAAAACATTAGTAAACATATAAAGAGTTAAAGTAATAAAGCTACATCTACAAGTTTACCAACACTTCCTTCGGATAGAGCTTTGCCTTTTGATTTTATTATTTTTATAAAAATGATTTTAATTTGAATCTAAGTAGTATACGTAATTTTCAAGTTCTAGCAATTTAATCCATTCACCTTTCAATAACTTTTCAGATAGAAATTTTTTTGAGTGTTTTTAGTGTGGTATTTTAAGCAACTCCATATTGATGAAAAATCAATTTTAAGACGTACCATACTTAGATTACTGTTGCAAAAATTTATTCCAATGAAATTTACTACATTCATATGGACTTGAATCCGAGACCATTTATTTAAGCGATTAGAACCCGTTTCACTCAGGTCAACTTACATTGATTTTTCATATAGTATTTTTAATTCCTCCCTATTATAGTTTTCATATTTTTTAAATCTATTTTCGCTAAATTTAAGCATTAAATTTCATTTTCCGGAATATGGAAATAGAGGCAATGTTATGATTATATTCAAAAGACAGGAAAAAAAAGCTTAACGGTTCAAAGCAATCATACTTTTCATCCTTCTTTTTCAATTTAATAGACACAAAAGGCAAGTAATTAGTCTTCTAACTACTTGACTAATAAAACAAGTATATTATAGTAATATTTGTTGTGTTGTGTCAACTGATTCAGCAGTTCTTGAATTTGAATTATTTAAATATAAAAAATTAATTTTAAAAAACTTTATCTTTTTAACGGATCACTCTATTTTAAATTGAATAATATTAATAATTATAAAAAATAAAAATATTACAATTAAATAATTTAAGAACGTAATTTGATGCGAATCTATATAATATGAACCAATCGTATATCTAAAAAAAATGCAATTTAATAATTTGAAAGTGCGCAGCCACCGAATTACTATTTTAATATTCATAATTGTAAAACAACGGAAAGAGCTAAAAAATATTAATGACCTTTCTTTAAACAATGGAAATATAAACTGAGAAAATTGTCAAAATTAAAAAATAAATAATTTTGACTGGTATGGTGCTAGCTCATTGGTTTGCCTTTTATGGTATATGGGTTGTTGGCTACTAAAATAAAATAAATAAATAAATAAATAAATATAAAGGGCTCGTTCCACAAGAAAAGCTTGAAACTTGTACAATAAAAACCATTGCACCGTAGCAGACAAACTAAAGGGAAAAACCATCCTCTGCAAAAAACCGCTATCCTATGTATTGACACATATGGCATCGCACGATTCCTTATCGTACACCAACTCTGTTCTTAACGTACACCCGCAATAGCCACTGAAATCTGAGGACCCCAACCCCGGATCTACAAAAAAGAACCTACTGTTGCCTTGCCGTACTTAGCTGACTCTCTGTTCAGGGGATTCCAGACTTGGATATATAGAGTAACTGAGAGAAAGGTCTGAAAATGGTTTCTTCCTCCTTTTCTTAACCTAAAGTTGGTACCTTTCGTACTCTTCTTAGTCACTTGTTCTCGTATATAGCAGGTGAGTTACACGGCGAAGTTGTTTTCTTTTCCAAGTTCTATTGATGGATCTGATATTTTTTTTTTTAATTTTGAAGCTAATGGTTTAGGGTTTTTGATTTTTCATGCAAAACAAAAGATACCCATATTTGTAATGTCTGATTTATGCACTATGGTTGCGGGTAGCTATTTGGGTTTTGGTTTGTTTCTCTTTTGTCTTTTCGGTTAGGAATACGGATAAGATTTTGGATTTGTGTATATCTATAAATCTGGATTTCGGTGTTCTTTGCTAGAGATCTTTCAATCAGAAAAATCAAAGCCCAATATAGTGGCAAGAACCTTACACGCAGTCTCCATTGTTTGCTTCTTGTCAGCTTCTGATTCGGCTAAGTGAGACAAAGAACAATAAATAGTGAAAGACGAAAGTTACCTTAAGTTTTCTGGGTTCCTGAATTTTCTTTCCAAAGGTTTAGATTCTTCTTTCAAGAATTCAAAAATGGCAAATAGATGGTGGGCTGGAAATGTTGCCATGAGAGGCGTTGAACCAATTTCTCCAGTTCCTTCTCTTCACCTGAGAAACCCAGACGAAGATGCTACTAACTTGAACCGGCTTGGTCCGACCAACACAAACTCCACTAGCCCTAAGCCCACCACTCCAACTCAAGAAGAACAAGAAGATAGCAGAGACAACAACCAAGAATCCGAAGATCATAATAATCTAGCTCTTGATGCAATTGAAGCAGGTAGTGGCGGTAGTTCATCTCGCCGACCTAGAGGCCGGCCACCTGGTTCAAAGAACAAACCCAAACCGCCCATTGTTGTCACCAAAGAAAGCCCCAATTCTCTTCGAAGCCATGTTCTTGAAATCAGCTCCGGCAGTGACATAGCCGAGAGTATTTCCAATTTCGCTCAGCGCCGCCACCGTGGAGTTTCAATCCTCAGTGGAAGTGGTATAGTTACTAATGTTACTCTCCGGCAACCGGCAGCACCAAGTGGTGTAATCACTCTCCATGGAAGATTCGAGATTTTATCATTATCGGGTTCATTTCTGCCCGCTCCATCACCTCCCGGAGCGACCGGATTGACTGTGTATTTGGCCGGTGGACAAGGGCAAGTGGTGGGGGGATCGGTGGTGGGGGCTTTAGTGGCCGCAGGACCAGTGATGGTGATAGCAGCAACGTTTAGTAATGCTACATATGAAAGATTGCCAATTGAGGAGCAAGAGGCGCCGGAAGGGATGCAATTGCAGCAGCAACAGGTGAATTCAGGGACTAATAATAGCAATACCGCCGCCGTTGAAGGTGGCGGTGGTAGTAGTAATTCACGGCATGAAGCTTCTTCTCAGGCAATTGCTGAACATGGTTCATCAATGCCTGTTTATAATTTACCTCCAAATTTGCTACCCAATGGGCAAATGCCACATGAGGTGTTTTGGGGTGCTCCGCCTCCTCGTCCACCTCCATCGTTCTGATCTAAAAGAGAGTTCCTTTTTTTTTTTTTTGGTTGAATTAGCTGACTGAGAAATGCCAAAAATGTTATGGACAGTATATCAAATCTTGTAAGCATAGCAAGAAAGGTAGGATCTTATCAAAATTTCCCTTTTTTTTGGTCTAGTTCTTGTGAAAATTAGCTACCTTTGCTAATTAGTTCTTTTTGCTATGTGTATTAAAACATTTTGATGTAATCTTTTTTATTTTTCTCTAATCAACCTTTCTATTTTGGAAGATTCTTGTATTTTTTTTTCTTTTATGCAGTAGGAGATGAAGCATGTTCAAGAACTCATTCTGGTGGTAATGGAAATTCATTGCAAGAATCAAAGAAACTCACCTATTTTTCCTTGCTTATGGTAAGCATGCATGCCATTTGATCAATTAGCTAGCTTAGTTATGTCCTTGTTTATTATTTTCTAATTGAATTATTATTGGAAATTGACAAGTACAATAGAATTTAAAGTTTTGGTGTGCAATCAAGGTGGGGTTTGATTTGTTCCAAAATCCTTCAAGTTGGTTTTACTTTTACTAAAGCATCAATTTTTATTGGGATGGTTCCCATATCGTGCTGTCATCTGCAAGTTGATTTGAATTATTTACACTTAGCATCTTGGGGTAATATCTATTTGACACGAGGGGGCCATTTCTTGCCCAAAATAGACACATTGACACCTGGCCATGTATAGTACTGAATGAAAGCTTTTCATGTATATAATTCAGTATCTTTTCACCATATGAAGACTGAAGAATGTCTAGGGTTTTCACCTCTCCCTATCCCTTTTATTTTTGAACAGCATTTAATAGCTTCGTCACTTAATGCCACCGAAGGGAGTACTTTGGTACAGAAAACCCTCATCCTTAATTAGGGCTGCCAGTTAGGTGGTTGAGTAAATGAAGTGTTGAATAATCTAAAAGTTTTAGCTTAATAGTACTAACCATAACCCAAGCTTTTAGTTTGTTGTCATATTTTTGTACAACGATCTGGTATTCGAGACTTAAATTGGCTAAACTAATTTTGATTTGCGATGAGGCAAAGAGTGTGATTTGAATAACATCATCCTTAATTAGGTCTGCCACTATACTATTTAATTTGATGGATAGGTGAAGTGCATATATAAGATCAAATTAAAAGTGTGATTAACATCAAGTTGATTCCTACGTTGGCTAAGCTAAATAGATTATGATGATATGTTTTATGGGTTTATGCTATTAATTTTATGATTGTGACAATGATAGAAGTTGGATAAGATGCCAGTAAAGACTCTAGAGTCATAATTTTTGTCTATTTTACATAATTTTAGTAAAGACTCTTGAGTCATAAATTTTGTCCATTTTACAAAATTTTAGTCAAAGAGTAGTTAATATTATCTTAAACTGATTTCTCAAGTTGCTAGAATGTAGGTATTGAAAAAAAAGAAAAAAAGAAAAACCCAATAATATTTTCCATCTGTCCTTGCTTGGTATTCACTTTCTATAAAATGTCATGGAGTGTAACTAATTGTATATATAGTTGGTTAGAATTAGACAAGGCAAAGAGCAAAGGTTGAAATTTGTGCACAAATTGGCCACGATTGTCTGAAAATTTTCCAGTTTTCAAGATGAGTAGATCGCCAACAAATAGACAGATTATGCTAAATGTTAATGATTGATTGATTGATGTGATTTGAGTTTATGTCCATGTAGAAAGAGCTAGATGTTCTGATTAATTTCCTCTTTTCATTCTTAATATTTCTAATTTTGTTGGCTTTTGCTACGTACTTGGTTGTTTTTCTGTCTTTGATTTGGTTTTTCAGCGATTATTTCTCTTCACATAATTCCATCAAAACTATAAATGAATAGATGAATGTTAAAAGTGATGACCCTTTTATATATGCAAATTCTTGATTTGGTGTTTTGTACTGTATCGTTCTCTCTGCAGCCAACCATGCACAAAACATCTGCATATTTATAGATATTACATTTTTCTCTTAGAATTTATGGGTCTAAAGTGTGATTAAATCATTAAACGGTCGAATTTTCTTGTGATTATTGGCTGTTATATATGTCAATTGCTACACATTATGGGTTTAATCCTTAGTTTTGAATGCAAAATCAGTTTCTTTACGTCTTATTAGTTTATTATTGAATTGATAACTATTATTCACATCCTTCTGGTTTCTTATGTGTGATTAGTGATTGGCGAGCACCAAAGCAAGTTTACTTTTTCGGTTAAAGAAAGCTTTTTCAAGCTGCATAGTTAATGTGGTTGTACCTAAAATAACTTTAAAGTTGAAATAATTATCAGATAATGACTGGTTTTAGGAAGTTGATGAATGAAAGTTTATTAGAGTTGATTGTATCCTTAAGGGGTCAAACTATTTTACATGCATAGCTTTGAAGTTGACATCTGCAATTTTGTTGATTACAGATTATTGCAATTTCATTTTCTTTCAACTTCATCAATATATTTCGAGCCATTAATTATATATAATATTCATGATTGGATAGTGATGGCGATAGATACTTTACAATTTCTTTTGTTTTAGTGATATTAACTGATGTCTTTTTTCTATACTTGGATTAACTATAAAATTTTCCAACAAACGAATAACTCGAAATTAATATTAACTGATGTCTTTTTTTTCAACAAACGAATAACTCGAAATTGGTTTGATAGTCAGTACTCGAAAAAAAGTCTAAAAATTTTTTAAAGTTATAATTAATTAGGCACTATATCTCTCTTTATAACCAAAAGTTTTTGAAGGAACGGACATTATTGCTTTAATGAAGACAATGTCAATCAAATGGGATTTTTAATTTTTTGATAGAAAATTCTATTATTAGTTCAAAGTATGCGGCTAGGTGAAAGTCAGCTGAAATAGAAAAGGCTTTTATGGATTTTAACCTTTTTAGGCCAAGAATGATGAATAATCACAATACAAAAATGGGTTTTCCCTCCCTTCACGAGACCTCCAAGGCTTCAAGCCTTCAACAGTTTACGTATGGAATTGGCCTGATTCTATATGGATTATCTAAGCCTTTTCTTTCTCTCTGTGTGTAAATTGCCTTTCTTTTAATGCCCTTAAACATTTTCTTTTCATCTATCAATATCCCACTGGTCTTTTTGATATATAAAATAGGGATGAGGTACTAAAATGTCTTTTATATATTTATTAGAGGGGCTGAAATGCTCCTAAAATCTTTTTGGAGCAAAAATGTCCTTTAACTTCTAAAAATAGTAATAAAATATTATTTCGTTAATTTATCATTTGCTTTGGAATAATGATGTTGATGTGCCGTCACATAAGCACCACGTAAACGAGCGACCTACCATAAAATGTTAAAAAAAGATACTAAAATACTTTTCATATTGTTTTAAAGGAGCTAAAATGCCTTTAAAGTTTTTTTTAGAACAAAAATGTCCCTAAAATTATGAAATCGATGCTAAAATACATTTCATTTAAGTTGTTGTCCACTTCAAGGGTAATAAAGCTTATGTGTCATATTAGTAGGACTGATTACTGTTTACATGACAGACAAGTAAGTAGGTTTATGCTTTATAAGTGTCATGCGAGCGTGAGGTCTATAATAATTTTTTTCTCTTCTCTCTCAACTACTATTTGTACTTTCTCCCTCCAACAAATACCTACTTTAGAGATTTTTTACGTTTACTAGAGGGAGAAAGCAGATATTATGCT
The DNA here is from genome assembly GCA_037975025.1 of Excoecaria agallocha. Lineage (NCBI taxonomy): Eukaryota > Viridiplantae > Streptophyta > Magnoliopsida > Malpighiales > Euphorbiaceae > Excoecaria > Excoecaria agallocha. Next base: position 98,519 of record JBBPFJ010000331.1, on the reverse strand, counting down.
TCGTAGAAAAAAGGGAAAAGAGGGACAAATGGAAAAAAAGTAAAAAAAAAAAATTGTTGGTCTTGCACTTACGTGGCACCTATCTTGCATAAATCTGCTTACATGTCTAGCACGTAAGCAACAACCAATTCTATTAATGTGACATGTTGACTCCGTTACCTCTAAAGTGGACGATAACTTAAAAGATGAGCATTTTAGTAATGATTTCATAAGTTTGGGGAAATTTTTGTTCAAAAAAAAAAAGATTTTTGAGGCATTTTAGTATCTTTTTTCAAGAACGTTTAATACTGAGTCATTCACTTATGAAGCATCACGTTAGCACCGTTACCCTGAAATCAATGACAGATTAATGAAAGGGTATTTTAGTACCATTTTTATAAGTTAAGAGACATTTTTTGTCAAAAAAAAAATTAAGAGCGTTTTAGTCGATATAAGACAATATAAAAAGTATTTCAATACCTTTTTTTAGACCTGGTAAAATTGACCAAAATTTATGGATCGATCCAAATCAATACAAAAAAAATTGACCCAAATCCAACCCAACCTAATTAAATACCCATTAGATCAACCAAAAACTGATCCATTTTATTTTTCAACCCAATCCAATACCTACTGGATCAACCAAAAATTGACTCATTTCATTTTTTAACTCATTAGGTCTATACCCAATAGGTTTTTTACAAAATTCTTCTTTCTTCCTCATTTTTTTTTCTTTTTTCAAAACCCTAACCTCTTCACTAAGATTTCAACCACTTCACTATCGGCGTCGACAGTGGCGATTAACAATACCAGGTCGGCCGAAAACAATAATTTTCAATGGTGAATAGTATTTTCGAGCTGAAAAATACATCCGAAAGAGAAAAATATTTTAATTGACCATTGGAGAATATTGATCATGGTGAGTCCGGAATTAAAATTTGAAGTGAAATCGAGATTAAATAGGCCTCCAAAAGTAAAAAATATGAAAAATATAGCGAGTCAATTTTGATAATAGAAAGGTTGATCTGAATTTGACCAAATTTTTAAAAATAGCAAATGAACCCTAAAAATTGTCAAATTTTGCAGATCTTACTAAAATTTCTTGTAGATTATTTTGGTAATAAAAATTAAATTTTTTAGTGACACCAGTAATTATCGAATCGGATAAATTTGATTGAATCGGATCGGTAATGGACTTCGATTAAGCTGAAATTTTAGTAATGAGGACCAATTTGTAATTTGTATGCAAATTTATAGTTTAAAAATGAAAATAAATGAGAATAATGGTAATTTTGTAAATATTAAGTAAAAAGGGCAATTTTAAAAATAAATAAAATTAAAGGACTAAATTGAAAAGTTATTTAGTAAGGGTATTACAAGACCCATTAATTAATTAATAAAAATTTTTATAATAATTTGCATTAAACCCATGGGTAGACCCAAACCTATCAAACCCATTTGAATATTAACCTATTTATGATCCATATTTTTAAATCTATTAATGATCAAACTCATTAATGATCCGTTCATTAATGACCCAACCCAAATCCATCAAACCCGTCCATTTGCCATATTTTTTCTATAAAAAAAAATTGTTGATATGGACGGATCTCAAGTTTGAAATCCAAATATAGAGAATGCTTAAATAATTAAATAATACTATAAGAAAATGATCAAATAGCTACAACGTTTTACAGGGATGGCAACAATAGTTGCCATATACCGTGGAGATACTACACGAAAATCATCAAATAGCCACAACATTTTACAAGGGTTGCAACAATCATTGCCATTTACCAAGTAGATAGCGACCATCGTTGTGAGATGCTATTATGGGGACATGATGTTCCTTAATTATTGATAACTATGGAAAAAATATCTCCAAAGATTCAATCAAGTCGGCTCAACAACACTTGGCATGGCCCAAACCCATTAACAAAAAGAAAAGAGCATGAGCTGGAAAGACAAGACAGGAAGGCGATGTCCGATCAGACTGATGGGATAGTACGTTCTATCAATTCACTAACACAAGCCAATGCCCATACACTCTACCTGCTTCCTGTCATATCGCCACTCACCTGCTCCTACTGTCGGTTATCACTCCTCGAGGTACTCAAGTACCCCTCCTTTATCTCCTATAAATAGCCAAAATATAAAGGCTCCAGGTATTGATAATCCGAGACTCTCTCTCTAAGCACTATTTCTCTAAAAGCTACTAACTTAAGCTTCGGAGTACTAAAGTCTGATCTGACCGGGTACTCCATTTTGCAGGTCCAGTCATCCGATCGAATACTTTTAATTGCCAGCTCTTTTTCTTACAGATAAAGTAAATCCTGCTTTATCATTTGGTGCTTTCATTGAGAGGATGGAAAATTCTGAATCCAATGAACATACAACTTCTAGGGAGTATAATCACAACAACTAGGGCAGATCTAGTCCCTCAAAAAGAAGAGAGAGGTCTCCCAGATCCCCTACTAGGGGCAACCTCCTTCAGGACTTCAACGACGTAGTCATGAGACAACCAGAGGATACTCCTGTTACCATCAGGAACATGCGCATCATTCTTAGTGACTTCACTAAGAGTATTGTCCAAACACTAAAAAAGGGCAAAGTGCCCAAGACTTCCGAAAGAGGCCATGAAATGGATTTCATAGCCGAATATTTCGGAAGAAGAATGAGCAAGGGGATCTCTATCAATGATCCACGAGCTTATGATGGTAAAAGAGCGAAAGTCAAAACCCTAGGCAAATACGAAAAGGGGAAGGGGACAATGTCCTCGAGCAGAGACTCACCGTATATCCCCAGTAGATCCTCAACCTCATCCATCGAGGATGATCTGTCCTTCATGTGCAAGCCACATCGCAGTCGCACAAAGGGGTGAAGAGATGAATTCGCCTCGACAGCCATGAGCAGAAAGGACAAATGATTCAAGTAGAAACTCAAGCAGTTTGGCTTGGCAGGTTCCAAAAAAGGCATGTTCGGGGAAAACACCTACAGCAACACCGCCTCCCCATTTTGCAGGAAAATTATAGAGTCAGAGCTACCTTTCAGGTGGAGAGACGTCATAATGGACAGGTATACAGGTAAAACTGACCCTGTTACTCATCTTGCAGAATATCTAACAAAAGTGCAGGTGTACACCTACGATGAAAGAAATGCCTGTAGAATTTTTCCTACCACTCTGGGAGGAGACGCACTCAATTGGTTCCACGAACTTCCCCAGGAGTCGATCATCTCCTTTCGAAAACTCAAGGAGCTATTTATCACATGGTCCATCGTACAAATAGGAGCGCCAAAATCTATGAGCGACCTGTGCAACCTCTATTAGAGGAACGATGAAAGTCTCCGAGACCACGTCGATAGGTTCCAAGCCATAATGTCGAAGGTGAGGAATGTAAGCATGGATATGGCATCCATTGCTCTGGACAATGGTACCGTTGATCGGCCATTGTTTGAGTCGATGACAACAAAACTCCCAACTAGCTTTTTCGATCTAATGAAAAGGGATAAGTAGCACATCCAGTTGGACGATGCCTTGAGGTCCAGCCGTGGTAGAAGGAGCAGTGTTATGAATAGGCTCCAGCACCCAGATAGATGGACATTTAACCAAGCCCCTGCATCTGATCGGATTGCAATGAGTCCTGAGAGAGCCTCTACTTCGAGGACTCTGGGAAAAGAAAAGAGGTCGATCGATTTAGATCCGATTAGAAAAGTGGCTAGCAAACTCAAACCTTCACTCCACTCAATACTAACCCAGCCCAGGTGTTGATGTGGATCAAGAAAAAGCACCAAAAGGTAAACTGGCCTAAAAGGCTGAACGAAAAGAGCAAAAATACTCGGAACCACAACAAGTATTGCAAGTTCCACAAGGATGTCGGTCACACAACTGATGAGTATTTCCAGCTGAAAGAAGAGATTGAGCGACTCCTACAAAGAGGGTACCTCAAAAGGTTTGTAGGTTCGGTCAAAGGGGCAAGTCCCTATAGACAGTCGGACCTAAAGAATGATGATTTCAATGACGAAGATGACGATGAACGAAGAAAACCGAGGAATGTGGATCCTCGCCGGTCGTATGCCGGAGTCATAAATATGATCACTGATGGGTCATCCTATGAAGAAGACCTTTTCAGAAAAAGAAAGAAAAAAGGTGTCTATATTTTCCAAACATCCGAACGGCCAGTCCCAGTCATCATATCCAATGAGAATGCACGAGATGTGTTGTTTCCTCATGAGGACGCCCTTGTCATCAGGGCATGGATCAATAACTTCGATGTGAAGAGGATATTGGTGGACAATGAAAGTGCAGTAAATGTGCTTACCCTCCAACCTTATAAAGCCATGGGTTTGTCAATTGGAAAACTCAAACCGAATGCCACACCACTGATCGGACTCGGCAATGCTACCGTTTCAGTGGTAGGATCTATCGAGCTTTTTGCCGAGCTAGGTCAGGAGGCTCTAGCCCACGTCTGCAAGGTAACTTTTATGGTTATTGATATGACCTTTGCCTATAATGCCATTTTTGGCACGCCTTTACTCTTTCAAATTGGAGTTGTCACCAGTATAAGATACATGGTGATGAAGATCCCAACCAAAGGAGGCATCACCATTCTAAAGGGTGACCAAAAGGCATCCAATGAAGCCTATGTCACCATGATAAATCTCCAAAAAGAGGCCATAATGGTAGGACGATCCGAACAGGTGCATGGATGGAGAATGGATCCTACGGAAGAAATCAAGGTAAAGACACTTGCAAAAGGGAAAAGTATCCAAATAGACACCTGGCATGGGTGACGGGGTTGAGGAGGCCATCATGCAAAGATTAAGGTAGAGCCTTTAGTGAAAATCACGGCAGATAATGGAGCACTATTTGCAGGTATGGCTTACCTAATATTTTTATTGCAGATAATGGCAAGTAGTTCGACATCTCGGCTTTCAGAAACTTTTGCCAAAACCTCAACACCAGCCTTAAGTTCACCTTCGTCACCCATCCACAAAGCAATGGGATGACCGAGGTCTCCAATCAAACACTCTTGGAAGGTTTGAAGAAACGAATTGGCGAGGTAAAAGGCAACTGGACTTAAGAACTGCGAAGCATCTTATGGTCTTCCAAGAGCCGGCACCCATAAAATGCCATCATCTCTTGTCTACGACTTCAAGAAAATGATACCTGTAGAGATCGGCCTCTAGTCCTATCAATTCGCATTTTATTCCGAATGGATGAACATCCGAGATAGATGCCAAGATTTGGATTTGATAGAAGAGAGGAGAGAATACACCTATGCCATGATCATTACCTACAAATAAAGAGTTGTTAAAAACCACAACGTAAAAAAATAAAAACCCTCAATATAGTTAGTCTAGTGCTAAAAAAGACAGATATAAGCACAAGAAATACCGGGAATGGAAAGCTAATGCCAAACTGGTAAGGTCCCTATGAAATCTCCAGAAGTCAAAATATCGAAGTACTCAAGAAGCACTAAGTATAATCATGTACAAATTGACATTCAATGAGGAAAACATTCTCCATTTCTTCTCCGTCTTTAAAAAAAATGTATGCTTTCATTGATTTATTTTTAGGATTGATGTATGTTTGCAGGTTGCTTGTCTAATTGATGAAAATCTCAATTGATGAATTTTCTAAATCTGATCGGCATAATCCGATCGTGGTATTATAAAAAAGCTCCCTTGCTAGGCTCGATGCTCATCCTGAGCCCAAAATGTGAAGGCTTTTCTCCATTTTCAAATTTGTCTGCTAGGTTTGATGTTATTTTCGAACCAAAAATGCAAGACGCCTCCATTTAATCACCACCGGTTCATTCGCTAGGTTCGATGTCTATCCCGAACCAAAAATATGAAAGTCTACAATTAAGTATAAAATCACCAAATCTCCATAAAGCCAATAATTGGCCAAAATACCGTCGGAGCGGATAATCTCCATAAAGTCAATAATTGGCCAAAATATCGTCGGAGCGGATAATCTTTATAAAGCCAATAATTGACCAAAATATTGCCGGAGTGGATAATCTCCATAAAGCCAATAATTGACCAAAATATCTCCAGAGGAGATGATCTCCACAAAACAACTGAAGGCTTAATTTCGATCGACGAATCAATATGGTGTAACTTATCTGCTAGGCTTAACATAGCCGAAGATGCAAAAATTGAATTCCATTCATTTACAAGATAAGTTCCTCCCCTAGGCTCGACGTTCATGTAATACCCTTAACGGAACAATTATTTTCGATATAGAACTAAGCAATTTGGCTGGAATTTTTTTTTTATATATCAATTACCAAACTTATTCAATTTCCAAATCATCAATGTATCAAAATTTTGGTAGCATAACGACTATCTATTACTGACCTCCTGAAAAATCAAACAATAACACAGCCTCCAAGAGGTACAAAAGAATATCATAAACAATAGATACCGATCATATTCATTTACTATTATATTAGTAATTACAATCACAAAATAACAGTTAAACAAATACAATCAATTCTCACTACTATTAACTGAGTATATACATGACAAAATACCTAAAAGTACAGGCAATCCTTTTCTTCAAACTTCACTCCACTGTGTACTATGCTTCAACTCCTCTTCGAAACCTGCACGCAGTAAAAACTACACGCTGAGCACTAAATATGCTCAGTGGTGACTGCCAATCCTAGAATTTTCAATTAAGCATAAATATAATATTTATGCCAATTATTACATTGTATAATCAAAAGTTACTTTTAATTATTTTCACAGACTTTTCATATCATTACCAACACTTTGGTAAACTTTTTACTTTGATTTAAACCTTTCACTTAATTCAGAATATTCTTTTTTTTGCCGTTCAATGGCAAAATTGACATTTTTGTTTTCTTATTTTTACTTTTACTTAACTTTTACGTATGACTTGACTTTTCAAGCAAAATTTTCTATTTAATTAATTCAGTACAATCTTATTTTGATGAAACAATTTACATAATTAATTGTCATGGTAATGACTGATTTTCAATGCAGTGTTTTATGTCTTCGTTAATTGTAATATTATTCTTTTAATAGCAAAAATTTCAATTTCACTATTTATTTTTTTATTTTACTCTGACTCTTTGAACTACTTGTCAAATTTCAATTATTAAAGTTTTAACATTTAATGCAAAGTGATGTACTTAATTAGAAATACTTTGCAAATAAGTCTTTAATTCCTCTCTTTTTCTAATACAAAGGTTATTTTACCTATTTATAGTAAACTTGACACTTTTCATTTCTAATTACAGAATTATTGTCTATTTACTTATTTTTACCTTCAGTTAACTTTTGACTTACAAAAGTTCATATAAAATTTTGTTTGAATTTTTTATTTAACATATTATTATTTTAATCCATAATTTCTAATTATGGACTGACCACTTTTCTTTTACAGAAACATATTTTTGGGCTATTTAATCATTAAATTACTATTTTACCTTGTAAAATAATATCTTTTCACCTTTGCTTATTGATTTCAATTTTTGGAAAAACTTACATTTTTACCCTAAAACTTTTTAATTCGTTCAAGTAAGTTCTTTTATTCAAAAATTTTAAATTCAATTTACTTTTACAAATTCTGATTTATTCTTTCCAGTATGCCCCTAATGCAATATGACAGGACTCTCAAATAGAACACGCGGGACATGAATCCCACAGGGCCACAACAGAGAGAGAAATGATACCCAATGAACCATTTCTCACAAAGCAGAGAACAGAGACAGAGAATGCCATGGTGATAAGAGATCTAATTCATATCATAGCAAGTCGCCATGACTTGCACCGCGGTATAAGGTGTCCCTATGGCTAGCCATTTATATCCTGTGCAAGACTACTACTACCTAACAATTGCTAAGGACAAAATCAATCAATTATTTTCAGAATACTTTCCAGACTGTCAGAGCATTTTGCTTTCTTTCTTTTTTTTTAAACAGTATATTTTTGCCAATTACACTCATTTTAGTGCTTTTGACTATTCAATCACTTTTTTAATCTTTTGACAGAACTTTTAAGATACTTTCAAGTATAGACGGTTGTAAATTTCTTTTTTTTTTAATTGATATAATTTATCAGTCATTCTTTTCAAAACTTTAACCATTCAAATCATTAACTTTCAGTCACTTTATCTTTATTTCTTTTCAATCACTTTTTATGAATTATTTTACAATAATTCACCATAAGCATTTTCACTGAAACTTTTCAGAGATTTTTAACCTTATTAATTCCTTTATCAAATCAGTACATTTTGTCATTCAATTCTTTTTCAATACTTTTATACAGTTAGTAGATTATGTCTTCATAATTCACTACGATTATCATGCCTTACCTTTTTAGAGTCTTTTCAATTCATTAATTAATCAAATATTCTTTTAGCACCTTTTTTACATACTTTGTGAATTATATCATTATAATTCACATTTCATTGGCACTTATTGAATTATTTCTCAATAATTCAATATTTTATCCTTTTATATCCACTTTATTTCTTTTTTATTTTTAATTAATTTCTTACTTTTTTTGTTTGAATTTGCGATTATTCAGAATTTGGAATACTTTTAATACGGTATATGAATTATTTATAATAATTCACTATTTTATTCGATTTATGAATTATTTGGTAATAATTCAATACAGTTATTTACTCGCTGTACTTTTTATTTTTCGAAAATTCATCCTTAACCCTTTTCATTTTCTTTATACAAAATGTAAATTAATTTATATCAATTTATTCACTTTTACTTGTTTATTTAATAATTTTTCAATAATTCAATAATTCCACTTAAGCATATTCAATATTTATTTTTTTAAAATATACTCATAAATCACATAAATTTTATAAAAATTTATGTGAACATTATTTTTCAATTATTATCGTTTTTACTCTTTTTATGAATTATTTCTCCATAATTCATCCTATATATATATATATATATATATATATATATATATATATATATATATATATATCCTTATATTTAAAAATTCATGAATAAATTTCATAAATTCTCTAAAAATTTATGGACATTATATTTTTTGTATTACCTTATTCTCTTACTTAATTTCATCAAAATACTTAATGTACACATTCTTTTCCTTTAAGAATGTAATTCGGTCATTAAGAAAATTTTCCTTAAAAATTTATTTCAAGTTAATTAAGCTTATATTTAAGCTTAATTAAGATTCAATTGCATTATTTTAAGGGTAATTTCATTATACATATATTTTTCAATTTTTTTCTTAATTACCTATTCAATAAATATTTTAAAAATATTCACATAATTTCTATAAATTTCACAAAAATTTATAGATGTATTATTTCATATTTACTATCAAATTAAGGCTTAAATTCATCATAATACTTAACATACAAAAAATTTTTCTTCAATAAGAATTTCAGCCACTATAAACAAATTTCCTTATAATTTTTTTAATTCAAATTAAACATTCTAACATGCTTAATTAATGGCCAATTTTACTATTATGCAATCAATTTTAAAATTAATCAATTATACAAATTTTTTCTTAATAACTCCTAAGGGAAATCATTAAATTAAATGCAAAATACTAAGATTTAGTTGTCACTAACCTCATAATTACCATTAGCCTTGCACAAACTTCATTTTTCTAGCCTTGAACCCATAACAATCATTTTTCCTTCAACACTCCCTTCAATGGCCGAATTTTTCACCTCATTTATCACCAAGATAAACATCATTTTAGCTCAAAATAACCACAAAAATGTACTCTAGGCACCTAAATCGATTTATAGATGCCTTGAAATTAAATTAAAATTCAAGAAATCACTTACCTATTTTTGACCTCCATGCCTTTAATCCTTATTTTTTCTAACTTTTCTCCCTTCAATCTTTAGTTTGAGCTTGGATCCAACAACTAGAGAAGATGGAGATCATTTTTGGTATTTGGATCAAAGGAAAAAGATGAAAAAAAGTTGAAGAATTTTGAGAGAAAGAAGAAGAAATGGAGGTTTGCCATAAGAAGAAGAGGAGTTGCTGGAAGCCACATGAGACTTTCTGGAAAAATTGACAGAGTTCATCCCTTATATACTCTCTAACTTGGGCTTGGGGTTGGGCTAAGTTTAATGGGCCTTGATTAATTAATCAAGCCCATTAACTATCCAATAACATATTTTAATTCATTTTTTTCACTTTCCAATTTCAAATAACTTTAAAAATAATTTCATAATTTTTATCACCCCGAAATTAGATTGTACACAAATTTTTAGCTCAATCGGAGCTCATTTTTTGTCTGATTCAATTAAATTGATCTGATTTAAAAATACCGATATTACAGAAAAATTTAATTTTTGCAGCCAAAATAATCTACATATTATTTTAGGATTAACTACAATTTTTGGTAATTTTTGGAATCCATTTTCTATTTTTAAATATTTATACAAAATTGAGTCAGTTTTTCAATAATAGAAATTAACTCGCTAGTTTTTTTGTATTTTTTTTACTTTTGAAGGCACATTTGATCTCAATTTCACTTCAAATTTCAACCATAGACTTACTATGACCAATATTTTTCAATGGTCAATTAAAATATTTTTCACTTCTGGATGTACTTTTCAGCCTAAGAAATACTATTCATTATCGAAAAATACTGTTAACGGCTAATCCGGTATTGAGGCCATTACAGTTCATACCGAGCCCAAGACAAGACAAGACCGAAAGGTCATTCTATCTTTATATCCGATCGAATAATGCTTTAATTTGTTGAAAGACTGACAAATCACCTACTAAGCTTTGACGTCATAAATCTAAGTCGCAACTAACACCAGAGCTAATGACTCTTATCTTATTAGTTTCGATCGAATTAATCGATCGGAATCATAAGAATTAGGAATTACAATGCTTGAAAAACATCTTCAAATTTAGGAAGTATTATCCTCATTTGATTTCATATATTCTCCATGGTCAATTCTATTTATTCTCCTTAGCTAATTTCATGACAAGTTCTATATAAAATGATAATTGCAGTACAAAGGCGCAATTGAAAGGTGAATCGACTTTTATGTATGAAAAATTCTTACAAGCTACAAAAAGAAGGAGAAAACCATTACAAAGAAGAAAACATTACAAGGAAAACCTATGTTTCTATATTTAAAACTTCTGCATCACCCGATCGGATACGCGAGATGAAGGCCCCAGCACCTGAAGACCTTCCACCCGATTGGTCAACGAGCAATCCATTATTTGAATCTAATACAAAGCAAAATCGGATGTGTCGACAGCCTTGATGATGATGATTTTCCTTACAGTAATGCCAATTCGCAAAGTGATGATATAGTAATTGGAAAATGCACAGAATATGGACAAGATCATAATGTAAAATTAAAGCACGTTGAAGGAGACATAGTCCAAAAGGTTGTCTTAACTTTCGATGACGAAGAAAAAAGCTTACGCTGCAGTGTCCCTGAAACTGTGTCCACACATGGTGAATGAACAGCTTACTGTTCTCACGCCTAAACACCCCCTCATTCATCACCTTGGAATCTGGGCAAGTCATCACAGAGACCTCTGCAGGAATATCGTATTGTGAAGGAATTTCAGCCACTTCCTCCTCCATGATTTTCAAAGAACGAGCCACGGGCTCATGATCTTTATAAACTTTGAGAAAACACCTATCTATAGACTAGTTGCTGCCTGAAGCCATCTTTGATGAAGGAGGATAAGGAAAAAATGATGTTATGAATGAGGAATTACTACGGTAATCTTGCGAAAACTCTAAAATTGCTAAAATGGCAAAGTTCGTGAAAAAAGGCATGACAGAGTTTTTCTAAGGATCACTGACAAATGAGGAAAAAGCACCTCAAAAGTCACCTATTTATAGGCTATGAGCTTCTGAAATTCTCCAACTGCTTCTCTACTGGATAATCACCACGTGTCTCCAATCCATTAAATGCATAGCGGAGAACGAAGCATCGTCCTTGGCACGCACACAGGCATTAAATGCAAAACAGCTGTCTAAGCTGAACGGATGCGTCTCTTCAAATTGGCGCCTTTTGAAATTCAAAAATTCGGTCAAAAAGCCACCATCACCCGATCTGACTGTTCAGAAGGGGGACAAGTGATAACTATAAAAAAACATCTCCAAAGGCCCAATCAAATCGGCCCAACAACACTTGGCATGGCCCAAGCCCATTAACAAAAAGACAAGAGCATGAACTAGAAAGACAAGACAGGAAGGCGATGTCCGATCGGACTGATGGGACAGCACATCCTATCAATCCGCTGACACAAGCCAATGTCCATACGCTCCACCTGCTTCCTGTCACATCGCTGCTCATTTGCTCTTACTGTCGGTTAACACTCCCCGAGGTACTCAAGTATCCCTCATTTATCTCCTATAAATAGCCAAAATATAAAGGCTCCAAGTATTGATAATCTGAGACTCTCTCTCTCTCTAAGCACTCTTTCTCTAAAAGCTACTAACTTAAGCTTCAGAGTATTAAAACCTGGTCCGACTGGGCACTCCTTTTTGCAGGTCCAGCCATCCGACCGGATACTTTCAACTGCCAGCTCTCTTTCTTACAGATTTTGTAATGACTTCAATGTCCTTATCAAATATTGTAAAATAAAGTTAACGATATCTTCACCAAAAAATTAAGCAAAATGCTCATTTTGATCACTAAAGTTTTGAGTTTGTGAAATTGAATCTATTAGCAATTGCTAGAAAGTATATGAAAAATTAATAGATTTTACCTTTAGTTATGGGGCAAATAGAATTTCTGCTGTTTTAATAAGAGATCTTTAATTTAATTTTTTCGAGTCTGAAACATTTTTAAAAATCAGTTCAGGATACAGAGATCGATTCAAGTGAAATATCAGGAAAACCAAAATATAAGAAGTAATAGAATTATAAAAATAAAAAATAAAAATTATATATGTATTTGTCATAATTAATATATATTGATAAAAATAATGACAAAATACGCTAAATCTATTTTGTTTAGAAACAAAAAAGCTATTATAGATGGTTTTTTTTCTGCAAACAAAAAAATAGTGCAAATTTAAACAAATATTTAAACAACTAATTTAAGAAAGCATTCGAGCAAAGTAAATTAGTTAATATTTTTATACTAAAAAAGAATACAATTTTATATTCAAGAAGCTAATAAATTTGGTGTACTACTCAACTAAAAAATAGAGTTGAAAATTCTAGTGTTTATGGGCTATATTACTTTATGGACTAGTTATGTATAAAATTTTGGACAAAATAACACTGGAATTAATTCATCAATTATAAATGCAGGTCCTTATTTATTTCTATATATATACTGAGGGTAAACAAAAAAAATCGAAAAAATAATTAAAGCAAAATTGATTTTAAAATCGAATTAATCTTTTAGGTTAACCGATCCAATGGATTCGGTTATGGTTTTTAATTTTCACATTTTTTTATTTTTAGTTATGGTTTCAATTTTTTGATACTAGTTAAAATTTTCAAAATACTTATACTTTGGTCTATCCTACCATCTAACTCCAATTCAAACTCCCACACACAATAGTTTGGCCATCCACCAACATTCCACAACTGAACATCAATCAAATTATAGCATGGCATATATACATATTTTACCTATTATCAAACATAACTTACATAACCAGTTCCATAACCATTTAAATTTATAATGTCAATAAACATAAATAAATACATAAAATTTGCTTCACTATTATATTGTGTACATACCAATATATTTTAAGGTAACAAAAGGACCATAAAATGTGCATCCACCTCAAAATTTTTCACTTATTCTTCTGTGACTCAAATTTTGGCGTATATCCATTTTCAGTTTTCCCTTCAAAATAAATCTTCAAAATTCTTTCAAGCCTACATGTGAAAAGAAAACCACGTGCTAAACATTTTGCTTAGCGGCGTTCAAGTAATTCTATTTTTTTATAAATAAGATACTTAATTAAAATTTAATTAAAACTCAAAAATTCTCAAATACAACTACCTTTATTCACATTCAACCATAAAACAATAAATTCACTCTATAAAAATTTAAACTTATATAACCCATGTATTGATTCATATTTTGCTAAATACAAATTTAATTAGTGCTTTAATTCAATAAATAATTAACTAATTATTCTCAATTAAAATTTCTTGATTTATTCACTTAGCATGCATAATTTATTTTCTTTATTTGCCCTAAGTAAAATTCAACAGAATTGCATCAAGTTGGATAAATAAGATTTAAATACGAAATCAAATTTTCGGAACCATTCGATCCATTTTAATTTTCTCATTATTGACATTCATAATATTACCATTAACTATATATTTATATATATACATGCATATGTGGACCGAGTTGTTAGAGCCATTCAACCCACAATTCAAATTAATTACATTCATCGAAAAAGTTCTCGGAGCCATTCAATCCGGTAATCACATTAAAATGTAGTATTGCTAGCTTTCCCTAATTGTTAATGTTAATGATTGATTGACGTGCTTTGAGTTTATGTCCATGTAGAAAGAGCTAGATGTTCTAATTAATTTCCTCTTTTCATTCTTAAAATTTATAATGTTGTTGCCTTTTGCTACGTACTTAGTTGTTTTTCTATATTTGCTTTGTTTTTTTAGGGATTATTTCTCTTCATATAATTCCATCAAAACTATAAATGAATGGATGAATGTTAAAAGTGTTGACCCTTTATATATGCTTGATTTGGGGTTTTGTACTGTATTGTTCTCTCTACAACCAACCATGCACAAAACATCTGCATATTTATAGATTTTACATTTTAAAAAATGGAGCTTTATGGCGGCAAGATTTTGAAAAATATATAAATAAATATTGATTAAGTACATGTTTATCTCTTCTTCCTGGAATGTGAAGTGCTTGTTATTTGGAATTAAAGCATTTGTCTTTTGAAGGTTTGCCCTCTCCTCGGCTGCTACTGCTCTCGAAAGAGTGCTCTAGCCAAAAATTCTCTTACATTCTAATGACTATCTGCTATCATGGTATATGAATTAATTACCATTTATCATGGGTCTAAAGTATGATTAAATCATTACACGGTCTAATTTTCTTGTGATTATTGGCTATTATATATGTCAATTGCTACACATTATGGGTTTAACCCTTAGTTTTGAATGCAAAACCAATTTCTTTATGTCTGATTAGTTTATTATTGAATTGATAAATATTATGAACAAAATAGAGAGGAAAAAACTGTGACTTATATACAAAAATATAAAGAAGGAAAAAGACAAAATAACATCCAGCTCAACTCTATATTAACTAAATAGTCCAACTTAGCTCTAACTAATTAATTTCTTCAGCCCCCCCTCAAGTTAGACCCAAGTGAACATCAGAAAGGACCAACTTGGACTTAAGAAAATCAAAAACAGGGAAAGCAAGAGCCTTAGTGAACAAATCTGCAAGCTGGAGGTGCGATGGAAGATGATGAGTAAAAATAAAGCCTACTTTCAGCTTATCCCGCACTATATGACAATCTATATCCAAGTGCTTTGTGCGCTCATGAAACACTGGATTAGATACAATATGCATAGCAGCAGTGTTATCATAGTGAAGAGGAATAGGAAGAAAAATAGAAATGCAAAAATCCTTCAACCAAGAACTAAGCCATTGCAATTCATAAAAAGTTACTGCCATGGAACGATATTCAGCCTCTGCAGAAGATTTAGAAACAGTTTATTGCTTCTTGGTCTTCCATGAAATGGGATAGGACCCCAAAAAAATAAAATAGCCATTCAATGACTATCGAGAATCAAGGCAAGAAGTCCAATCAGCATCACAAAAAGCTATTAACTGAAGAGAATTATGAGCAGGAAAGAATAAGCCTAACGAAGGACGCCCTTTCAAGTATTGCGGCAAGTGAATAGCAGCTTTCATGTGAGAGTCTCTAGGTTGATGAACATATTAACTCAACTGTTGAACCCCATATGTAATATCAGGCTTGCTAAAACCCAAGTAAAGCAACCGACCAACCAGCCTTCTATAAACAAAAGGATCATCTAGCAAAGAACCATCATCAAGTGTTAGCTTAAGACCTTTAGGAAATGGACTAGAATTGGGTTTAGCACCAAGCAATCCTGCATCAGTCAACAAATCAAGGATATATTTTCGTTGATTGAGATAAATGCCATTAGGGGTACAAAAATCTCCAAACCCAAGAAATATTTGGCCACACCTAAATGTTTGACAGTAAATTTAGCATCGAGTGATTGCTTCATTTTTGTGATCTCTACAACTGAATTTCCAATAATAATCAAGTCATCAACATAGACAAGAAGAACAAGGAAAACTTCCTTAGAGGAGAAAGTAAACAAACAATGATCCTATTGAGATTGAAGAAAATCATACGACTTCAAATGAGCCGTGAGTTCAGTATTCCACTGTCGATAGGCTTGTTTTAAACCATAGGGAGACTTGTGGAGTCTACAAACCTGACCATTTGCTACCTTTATGTATCCTGGGGGTAACTCCATGTAGAATTCCTTATTAAGGAAACCATGCACGAAAGCATTATTAACAACGAGTTGATACACTAGCCAATTTTGAGCAGCAACAACAACCAAGAAAACTCGAACAGTCACAACCTTAGCAACTGGAGAAAAACAATAAGTGTAATCCACACCTGCAATCTGATTATACTCTTTTGCTACTAAACGAGCTTTATACCGGTCAACAGTCCCATCTGGATGTAACTTGAGCTTAAACACCCACTTACAGCCAATTGGAGTTTTACCCGAAGGCAAGGTAGTCAGTGACCAAGTATTATTTCTTTCCAAGGCATCCAAATCAGCATTCATTGCCTTAACCCAGTCTTTAAAATCCTTTGCTTCAACATAAGACCGAGGTTCTTGATGAGTGGTAATAATGGCTAAAAAATGACAATAGTTAGGTGAGAGATGATTGGTACAATAAAAGGGATAAGTTCTTGGAATATGTTTAAAGGAAGTAGGTAGAAAGCATGTGGAGAAGAAGATGGAGAAAGAGCATTAGTAACATAATCCTATAACCATTGAGGTCGTTTAAGGGATCGAAAAGGCCATGTATTAACACGTGAAGGGACAACGGGGTCAATATGAGATAGTGGAACAAAATCATGAGTAATAGGAACATCAGTAGAGGTAGAAGGTGGAACAGGAGGTAAAGGTATATCAACATCGGATTGGGGAAAAATAGGTAGTGGAAAAGGAGTAGAGTCAGCATGATTATCAATACATTTATCTTGAAAAGGAAACACAACCTCATGAAATTTAACATCTCTCGAAATGAAAATTTTCATAGCTTCCAAATCATATACTTTATATCCCTTTTTACCAGCAACATACCTCCAAGAAAATACATTTAAATGCCCTGGAATCAAACTTAGTTTTATGAGGTAGGAGATTAGTGGCATAACACAAATAGCCAAACACTTTGATAGCATCATAATCTGGGCTTTTTGAAAAAAGAACCTGATAGGGAGATTTCCACTGAAAAATAGAAGAAGGAGTTCGATTTATGAGATAAGTAGCCTGCAAAATAGTCTCTCCCCGAAAATCAGTAGGCAAATTAGCCTAAAATAATAATGCCCTGGCAACTTGTGTAACACCCTTAACGGAACCTTAACGGAATAGTTCACTTCGATAAACTTATAAGATTTGCCTGAAATTTTTTTTCATTGATACCGAACTTATGCAAACACAAGTCATTGAAAATTCGGGCAGTATAACGGCTATCCATCTAATGACCTCCTAAAAAATCAAGCAATACACAGCCTCCAACAGGCATAATAATTTATCATATTCAACAGACACATAATATTCCATAAATCGCATACCATTCATAATTATTTACTAACATAACAATAATTACTATTCATATAATAACAATCCAAAATATAGCCAAGTTTTACTATCATTAGTTGAGTATATACATGCCAAAATACCTAAAAGTCTAGATAATTCTTTTCTTCAAGCTTCACTCCGCTGTGTACTATGCTCCAGCTTTTTTTCAGAACTTGCACGCAGTAAAAACTACGTACTGAACACTAGATATGCCCAGTGGTGACTACCAATCTTAGAAATTTCAAATTAAGCATAATTATCATATTTATGCTAATTTTTACGTTAACTTGTCAATTATTATTTTATCGTACCAACATTCCTTTTAATAATTTTGACAGTCTTTGCAGTCCATTATCAACATTTTTGGTAGGCTTGATACTTTGGTTCTAAATAGTTAAATCTACTTCAAAATATTTTCTTTTATAATTTCAATTGCAAAAGTTACGTTTCTTTTCTTATTTTTACTATTGCTCTTCCTCGACTTAACCTTGACTTTTTCTATTCAATTTCTTATTTAATCAAGTCATTATAAATTTTAGTTCTTTAATGATTCACATTATTATTTGCCACTGTAATGACAAATTTTTTATTCAAAACTTGTTTTCTTCATTAGTCACAATTTATTCTTTTAATAGCAAACCTACCATTTTGCTATTTATTTCTTTATATCACTTTGGCCTTTTTGATTTACTTATAAAAAGACACTCATTAACACTTTAACATTTAATGTCTAGTAATATTATTACTTAGCAACTTTGCAATTAAATCTTTATTTCCTTATTTCATTACAAAATGTACTGTTTAATTTACTTATTGCAATAATCGTCATTTCTGCTTAGTATTTGCAAAAATGACGAAATTATTATTAATAAACTTATTTTTAATTTTTAAGCTAATAGTCGATGTACATTACATCAATTTACACTTATTTTGTCATTTTTATGGATAATTATATTTTAGTCCATGCTGGACACAAAACTTCATTTTTAAACAGTTTAGCTATCAAATAACTAATTTACCCTTTTATAAGCATTTCTTAATTAATTTTCTAATTGTTTACCCTTTTTGGAAAAATTACCATTTTGCCCTTGAAATTATATTTTCTCTCACTTTAGTCCTTTTTTCACGATTAATCATTAATTTTCATTATTTTTTTTTTATATTTTTAGCACTATACTTTCTTTATGCCCCTAGTGTAATATGTCAGGATTTTCAAATAGGATATGTAGGACATGGATTCAAAGGTCCCATTGATAGAGAAATGACCCCCAAGAGGCCTTTTCTTCAAAAAGCACTGCACTAACACTTTCACTTTTACACTGAAATTATGGAGATAAGAGATTCTACCCATAGTAAAGCAAGTCACCATGACTTGCACTGTGGTATAGGGTGTCCCTATGGCTAGCTAATTATATCCCGAATAAGAAAATCACTACCTGGCTATTACTAAGGGCAAAAAATAATACCGGTACACTTTATCAATCGCACTCTTTTAGTGCTTTTGACCATACAATAACTTTTCCTTTTTGATCTCTTTTTTTTTCTAATCACTTTTGCGTAAATTATTTAAAATAATTCACTATAAACATTTATTATTCTTCCAATTTTTAGCTAATTATTTTCTCAATATATTTTTTTTATATTTTACGAATTATGTCAGGATAATTCACTCTTTTTATTTCTTGGCACTTATTGAATTATTTCTTTATAATTCAATAATTTACTTTTACATTCATTTTATTTCTTTTTGACTTTTAATTAATTCTTACTTTTTCGGTTTGAATTTATGATTGCTCAGAATTCGAAATACTTTTATACGGATTGTGAATTATTTCTAATAATTCACCATTTTATTTGAATGATGAATTATTTTGTAATAATTTAATACTGTTACTTAACTTACTATACTTGATATTTTTTTAAAATTCGTCATTTGACTTCTTCATTTCTTTATAGGGAAATATAAATTAATTTACATTAATTTACTAACTTTTGCTTGTTTATTGAATTATTTTCCAATAATTCAATATTTTCACTTAAGCATATTCAATATTTATTTTCAAAAATATTCTCATAAATCACATAAATTCTATAAAAATTTATGTGAACAATATTCTTCAATTATTATCATTTTTACTCATTTTTCTGAATTATTTCACCATAATTCATCATTTACATTATATACTTATATTTATCCTTAGATTCAAAATTCTTGAATAAATTTCACAAATTTTTTAAAAATTCATGGACATTATATTTTATGTTTTACCTTATTTTATTTCTTAATTTCATCAAATTGCTTATTGTACACATTTTTTTTCTTTAACAATGAATTTTGGCCCTTAAAGAATTCCTCCTTAAAAATTTATTTCAATTCAATTAAGCTTACATTTAAGCTTAATTAAGGTTCAATTGTATTATATTAAGGATAATTGCAATATACATACATTTTTTTCAATTTTTCCTTAATTACATATTCAATAAATATTCTAAAAATATTCACATAATTTCTATAAATTCCACAAAAATTTGCACATGGATTATTTCACATATACTATTAAATTAAGTCTTAAAATCACTAAAATACTTAACATATAATTTTTTTTCTTCCTCAAGAAATTCGGCCACTTCAATAAAATTCCCTATAAATTTTTTTCATGCAAATTAAACATTCTAACATACTTAATTAAGGTCTAATTATACTATTATACAATTAATTTCAAATTTAATCAATTATACAAATTTTTCCTCAATAAACCCTATGGAAAATCATTAAATTAAATGGAAATTACTAAGATTTAGTAGTCACTAACCTCAATCTTGCCATTAACCTTGCACAATCTTCATTTCCTTAGCCTTGAACCCATGAAAACCATTTTTCCTCAAAACTATCTTCTATGGCCAAAATTTTCACCTCATTTTTCACCAAAATAAACATCATTTTAGCTCAAAACAACTACAAAAAGATACTTTAGGCACCTAAATCTAGATATAGATGCCTTGAAATCAAATTAAAAATCAAAGATTCACTTACCTCACTTTGACCTACATGCCTTGAATCCTTGTTTTCCTTAGCTTTTCTCCCTTCAATCTCTAGTTTTAACTTAGATCCAACAACTAAAGAGGCTGAAAATTATTTTTGGTGTTTGGATCAAGAGAAAATAATCAAAAAAAGATGAAGAATTTTGAGAGAAAAGAGGCAACAATGGAGTTTGGCCACCATGACAAGGAAAGTTGTTGGAAATGTGGGAAATTCTGGAATATTAGAGAGAAATCTTCCCTTTTATAGTCTCTCAAATTGGCTTGGTCTTGGGCTTTGCTTAATGAGTCTTGATTAATTAATCAAGCCCATTAACTACCCAATAGCAAATTTTAATTCATTTATTTCACTTTCCAATTCCAAATCATTTAAAAAATAATTCCATAATTTTTATCACCCCGAAAATAGGTTGCACGTAAATTTTTGGCTCAATCGGAGTCCATTTTCGATCCGGTTCAATTAAATCGGTCCGATACAAAAATATCAATTTTATCAAAAAATTTATTTTTTTCAGCCAAAATAATCTACATATTATTTTAGGCTTAACTGTAATTTTTGGTAATTTTCAAAGTTCGTTTGCTATTTTTAAATATTTATACAAAGTTGAGTCAGTTCCCTAATAATAGAAATTGATTCGCTACTTTTTTCGTATTTTTGACTTTTGGAGGCTCATTTGACCTCAATTTCACTTCAAATTTCAACCACGGACTCACCATAATCAATATTTTTCGATGGTCAAATAAAATATTTTCACTTCCAGGTATACTTTTCAGCCCGAAAAATACTATTTACTGTCGAAAAATACTGTTCACGGCCAACCCGATGTTGAGGCCATTACAACTTGCAACAAATATTTGTGTTTTCTCTCTACTGTACCATTCTGTTGTGGTGTATAAGAATAAGATCGTTGCTGAAGCACTCCCAATTCAGCAAACAAACTTTGACATGATCGAAATAAGAATTCAGCACCATTATCTGATCTAATTTGCTTGACTACAGCACCAAATTGAGTCTTAATTTGCTGGAAAAATTTGGAAAGAATAAATGGTACCTGAGACTTATGCTAGATCAAAAATGTCCATGTGCTCCTACTGTGATCTTCCACTATTGTAAAGAAATACCATGCTCCGAATAAAGACTCCTTACCATATGGACTCCACACATCCACATGAATAAGATCAAACAACTTGCTGCTGTGAGTCCCATCTTCAGGAAATACTACTCTTGTTTGCTTAGCTTCTGCACATACATCACAAACATATTCATTCAAGAAATCTGGCATAATCTTCAAAACAGCTAACTGCTTCATTACAGAAAATGAAGGATGGCCAAGTATTTTATGTAACAATTGAATATTAAGCTCCTGGACCTTATTTGTAGTACAAGCATTAATGGGAAAACAATTTTTGGCTAAAAAGGAAGAATCATAGTTGTTAACAAGAGAAAGGTATGAAGAAATAGTTTCTTTACAAAAAGCAAATTCATCCAGAACATATAACTTTCCCACAATCTTTCCAATAGCTATGACTGTGTTGGTCTCCAGGTCCTGTAAAGCACAAAAGGTAGGAAAAAAATGAAGATAACGGAATGGGAATTGGCTAATTTATTGACAAAAAGGAGGTTATATTTGAAAGAAGGAATATGCATAACATTTTCAAGAACAAGGTTGTTGGTCAAGTTAATGTTTCCCATGCTATGTACTATTTTAATAGAACCATCCGGTAAAGAAACTGAACTAGGCCTGTCGGTTGAATTCAAGGAGTAAAAAAAATCCTTATTTCCAGAAACATGAATGCTAGCTCCAGTATCAATAACCCAGCAAGTGTGTGATTGGAACACAATACTTGCAAACTCAAGCTCTCTTGAAAATTTGCATACTCTGAATCTACAATTTGTTCTCCTTTCAGCAGTTTAGACAACTCCTTCTAAATCAGTTCTTTGAGAGCCGGATTTGCGTCCATCTTCCCTCTATCTAGTTCGAGTGCCTCAGTGAATGGAGTATCTGCCATGTTCACTTTGTGGACACCTGTTGCTTTGTGATTCTTCTTTCGTTGGAGTTCCACATACCAGTCAGGGTAACCAATCAATTTGAAACAAGAATTCTTTAAGTGCCCCTTAGACCGACTAGGGATGATCGCGAGGTGAGACGGGGGCGGGGAGGCACTGCCCCACGCAAGGGCAAGGTGGGAGCGGGGCGAGGATCGATACTATTTTGGGAAAAAGATTCCCCCTGTCCCCATCACCCCATCCCCGCGGGGATCCCCGTCCCCGCATAAAAAATATTTTTTTATTTTTTTTTTAAATTAATTATAACTAAAATATAATATTTAATAATTAATTATAATTGAAATATAATATTTAATAATTAAAAATATAAATTCATTTTCAAATCAAACTAATATAAATTTTAACAATTGATAAAATTTTCCAAATTTTTACCCTTTTATATGCCTCCTATTGGGCCCAAAAGTGGGCTTATTCAATGGGTATAGCCTAATCAAAATTAAAGCCCATTTTTACTCCAATAAAGGCCCAAACCAATTTCTCAATCTTCCTCACTTTAATTTACTTAAAAAATGATTCCATCAATTTTATCATGTCAAAAATAGCTAGTGCATAAATTTTTTGCTCAATCGGAGTCCGTTATCGATCTAATTCAAACTTATCGATCCGATTAGACAACTGTCGATATTCCCAAAAATTCAACTCTTATCACCAAAATATTCTACATAAAAATTCATGTAAGCATGCAAAATCTGACAATTTTTAAAATTCGTTTGCTATTTTTAATTATTTATGCAAAAATCAAGTCTTCTTCCCTATAAGAGAAATTGACTCTATACATTTTTTGTATTTTTGATCTTTAGAGGCCCATTTGATCTCAATTTCACTTCAAATTTTAACCTCGGACTCACCATGATCAATATTTTCCAACGGTCAAATAAAATATTTTTGACTTTTGGGTGTCCTTCGGGCTTAGAAAATACTATTCACTGTCAGAAAGTATTGTTTATGGCTGACCCGGTGTTAAGGCCATTACATTTCTCACTTACTAAAAGAAATTTTGTCCTCAAAATTTACTTGTATCAAAGAGTAGAGGATACTATACAGTGGTCTTATCGACATCTCTTTCACATTAAGTGGTTCTAAAATATCTTTGCTAATGGAATTTTCTTACTTTAAAGCTAACCAATTTTGATATCAAGAATCTTTATCAGTCTCTCTTTTTCTAGATCATATCATCCCGAGTACAGATTTCTTTCATACTTTAGATCAAATCAAGACTTGCTAACTTCTTTGCTCTTCTTTAAGTCCAACATAAAGAATTCGACATTTTCTTTCTGATAATGCCTCAACAAGAGTCAGATTCTACTATAGCTAAACACTTTTCACAACCATTATCACATTTATATACACTTTGCTATAACCATTCTTTCAAAGTCTAAATTATCCTCTTCGACTAACCATCAGTCCAAGGGTGAATCACTATGCTAATATTAATATTATTACCAATCTCCTATATAACATCTTTCCTCTTTGACGCTCAAACAATCTGGTAATAGATTCTCTAATCAAATTGTCCCATTTTCCAAATAAGTATCATGATAAGTCAAAGCAATTCCTGTAGGAATCCAATGGTCCGCTTTCATGCGTTGACACATTAAACATTTACTTACAACATCTGTCATATCACACTTTCAATCCAGTATATCTGATGACTTTCAGGATGTAAGGTATTACTATCTCAGTGGGCTTCAGTAAGAATCTTTCAATTTATTCACAATGACTACCACACAATCATTCTCTTTTAGAACTATTGTTCTTACCCGATGTACAATATCGGTTTCACTTATATTCCGGCTAATAATGCCACATCTGGAGTCAACTTAAACCGACATTCATGGCTTAAAGAATCGAAAACCTTATCATTAATCATTCATATCAATTCTTCTGACATACACATTTAAGTACACTCACGTTACCCAAATACTCATCATACTTTTTTTTAACGTCTCAAAACATATCAAATGGTTACTACTTAAATCCACTAATATGGATCTAAGTAAAGGTGTAAGATCCTTTCCATCGATTCATTAAGAGAATCAGTACGCTAACAAATCTCATTGACATGACCAATAACTTACAATGGCCACAATAAAATGAAAAACAATCTTAAGCACACTATTTCTTGTCTCATTCTTAGGTTGTTCCTATGCTCATAGTATCCCCTGTCAGTTTCATCCTATCAAGTGGGGCCTATACATATGGTATGATACATATCAGATGCTGTCAAATAATATGAAATGCTATATAATAAATGTATAATTTCATGTATGCAGGTAGAATACTATCACGTATTCTCATATAATGCTGATGTCATAGCCCATCCCAATGCTATGAAATATACAATCAAATTCCCCACATCCGTAAAGGAATCACTGACAAATATATAGAGCATCTTAAACAACCTCACTTATAATAGTAATAACTTGCTCAATAACATTTTTAAACCAAGACAATCCGATCAAGGTATCTCTTTATCGTGTGCAATTTATTTGTACTCAATATACAATTCCTTTTTAAATTTTCGGCACACTCTTTGTTTTGTCATTCTTTAGACCATTTCTCATCTAGATAGACACTTAAACTCTCACATTTACACTTAATTTCAATCAACTCTTCTTTTCCCTGCTTTGACCCCTATGAGATCTCAAGCAGCAATACTTTCATTCTCACTCACTACCATCTTTACTGTACAGAATTAATCCTTTCACACTTAACAATCTCAGTCAAATATCAATTTTTTCACTTTAAAACAAGTAGGGGAGAAAATACCTGTCAGATTACTTAACACTTATCCACTTATAATTGACATGTATATATAGACAAATCTATCGCTTAACCCAATCTCACTTCGATCTTAGAATCGCTTAAACCTTTTCTCTGATACCACTAAATGTCACACCCTTTATGGAACAGTCCTTTTCGAAGTGAAACTTAGCCGAAAACGGTAATTTTTTTATCCGAAAATAATTTAAATAATTAATCACGTACTAATAACATTCATATAATCATATTCACTGAACACTCACCTATCAATAATCATAATAATAAAAATCAAAATACAGTTAAATCTTGTACCTTAATTGTCTAAGTATATAAATACCATAATACAACTCAATTTAGCACTATCTCTTTTTTACCGATCTTTCTCTACTGTGCAATATGCTCCCGTAATACTTTATAACCTGCACGCAGTAAACACTACGTGCTGAGCATTAAATATGCTCAGTGGTGACTACTAATCCTAGAATTTCGCAAATAAAGCATAATTATATAGATTATGCTACTTTTATTCTTATTTCCTTAAACATTTCCTTTTACTTCAGTCAACATTATTTTCATTATTAACTCATATTTTAGTAATTATTGTTCTTTGATTTTCAATCTTTCAACGTCACTTTATACTACCTTCTTAGATGAATCGATCTTAGATTTACTTTTACCTTTACGTTTTTCCTTATTATAGCTTTTACTTTTAATTAACTTTCGTCTTATCTTTTTAGTCACAGCGATATAATTATCATTTCATTTAATAGTGTATATTGGTACTCATGTCTTTAATGGTACCAAAATTATAAATTATTTTATTCCTCAATTTATTGTTCAGTTACCCAATATTTACTATAATTACACTTCTTGCTATTTATTCTTTTATTTTACTTTAACCTTTAAACTAATAAACACATTACTATTTAAAGGCTTCTAAGCTTTATTAATAAGTGATACAACTATTTTGGAATACTTTGCATTCCAATCTTTATTTCCTTCTTTATACAATTAATCCTGTTCAAGTACTTGTTTAGAACTTATATCTTTTGCTTTTTACCAATTGAACAATTATGTGCCTTTTTATCGTTTTACTTTTCATTTGACTTTTCTTTCAGAAATACATTACTTAAGCTTAGGATTTCACTTAATATCATTGTCATCACTTTTTTTATTTTAAATAGGAAATTAATATTATTTTTCAAATTTGTTACTTTTCAAAATAATAATTGGTAAATGAAATAACAACTAATTTGATTTATCTTTTTCCTGTAAAAATACATTTTAAACCCTTTTTCTTTATAAAAGTTTAACTTAATCTTCATTTATTATTTTATTCTTATAAAACATTTCTTTTTCTTTTACTTATTAATTACACTTTTTGGGAAACTTTATAGTTTTATTTCGGCTTTTTATTTTATTTCGAATGAATCATTTTTCGTTTATAATTTTTTATATTCAATTCATTTAAACAATACTTATTTATTCATTACAGTACATCCCTAGTGCAATATAACATGATTCTCAAAAAGGATACTCGAAACTAGACCCAAAGGTCCCACTGAGAGAGAAATGATCCCCAAGGGACCATTTCTCGAAACCATTTCACTTTCATTTTCACTGAAAACACTGAAACTATGGAGATCAAGGATCCTACCCATAGTAAAGTAAGTCACCATTATTTGCACCGCGGTATAGGGTGCTCCTATGGCTAGCCAATTCTATCCTAAACAAGAATATCATTACCTGTTTATCGCTAAGGGCAAAACAATCAATTATATTTGCAATAATTTTTTAAACATTTAAAAATCTTTAATTTCTTTCTTTTATTTCTTGATATAGTACATTTTTTATAAAACACACTATTTTAGTGCTTTTGATTATTCAATAACTTTTTTTTCTTTTCTTTCACTTTATCTTTTTAAGTCACTTTTGTGAATTATTTTTCAATAATTTACTTTGGCACTTGAGGCTTTTCAGTCTTTTATACACTTAATGAATTATAGCATTATAATTCACAATTTTTTTTTATTCTTTTTGTGTAATTCTTTATGAATTATTTTCTAATAATTCAATAATTGACTTTTTACGATTTTTTCCCTTTTCTTGTTCTGTCCAAAATTTTAATTATTTGAAATGCTAACTTTTATTCGGTTGGTGAATTATTTTATAATAATTCACTCTTTTAATACTTTTTATTGACTAATTTATTTTGATAAATTAGTCATACATTTATTTTATAACTTTTTACACAATTATGGATTTTATTGATATAATTCATTATTTTATACTTCGAAAATGCATAATTTAACTTTTTCATTTCTTTTTATAATGAAGTAATTTATTTCACGTTCGTTTATTATCACATACTTATTTGTTGAATGATTTCTTAATAATTCAATATTTTAGTTAAACATAATCAATATTTTATTTCACAAATGTTCTAGTAAAGCATATAAATTCTACAAAAATTCATATACACATTATTTTACAATTTTCATCATTTGTACTCATTTTGCGAATTATTTACCAATAATTCATTATTTTGTTACTTTCATAGCTTACTAATTATTTCAAAAAATTCATCGGTTGACTTTTTATTTATTTTTTCATTAACTGTGAATTAATTTCATATTAATTCACTTTCTTTCACGTTTTATGCAATTATTCATTACTACTTCAATATTTTTCTTTATACATATTCACATTTATTCTTCAATAAAATTCTAATAAATTCAATAAATTTTATTTATGCATTATTTTTTGTTTAGCATTATTTTACACTAAAATAATCAATTATTTCACATTATTTCACACTTTTCACTATAAACATAATTGTTACATAATCTTTAAAATTTCAAAATAAATTTCAATTATACAATAAAAATTCATGGGCACAATTTATCATTTATACAATTAGTTTAGGCTATTATAAATTATTTTCATGCAAAAATCCCATTACTTTCCTTTACTAAACAATTCGGCCATCAATAAAAGTCTTCCTGAACATTTCTTTTCTTTCATTTTAACTTCCATTTCATCTCTTTTATGGCTCAATTACATTTACCCTAAACCAATTTCATCATTTAATAACATTAAAAAATTTTACTCTAATTACATAAAAGAAATTAATTCACAATAATGGGAAATCAAAAGATTTTGTAGTCATTTACTCTTTTTCCATGCTTAACCTTCCTTAAACTTCATTTTTCTTCATTTAACACAAAACAAAACTTTGTTCTTCAACACCATCACCCTTGGCCGGATTCCTCCTTCAACAAACTATCATGATTACATTTTATTTTGCTCAAAATAACATCAAATCCAAACTCTATGCACCTAAAATCATGAGAAAACACTTAAAATCCAATTCAAATCAATTGAATTCTCAAACTTTACCTTGATAACTTTACTTTCCAACCTTGGAAGGCCATAAATATGATTTAGAGAGATGGAACTACAACTCTCAAGTCATGATTTATGGGAGATTTTAAGTGGTTATGAAACAAGAAAGAAAGAGAGAAGAGAGATGGTGGATTCGGCCAACACAAGGAGAGGGAGGTGAAGCTGGTGAAATCTGAAAAATTCTCCATATTTTTACCCTTTTATATGCCTCCTATTGGGCCCAAAAGTGGGCTTATTCAATGGGCTTAGCCCAATAAAAATTAAAGCCCATTTTTAGGCCAATAAAGGCGCAAACCAATTTCTCAATCTTCCTCACATCAATTCATTTCAAAAATAATTTTATCAATTTTATCATGTCAAAAATAGCTAATACATAAATTTTTGGCTCAATCGGAGTCCGTTATCGATCCGATTCAAACTTATTAGTCCGATTTTACAACTGTTGGTATTCCCAAAAATTCAAATCTCATCACCAAAATATTCTACATAAAAATTCATGTAGGCATGCAAAATCTAATAATTTTTGGAGTTCATTTACTATTTTTAATTATTTATGCAAAAATCAAGTTTCATTCCCTATCATGGAAGTTGACTCTATACCTTTTTTGTATTTTTAATCTTTAGAGGCCCATTTGATTTCAATTTCACTTCAAATTTCAACCCCGGGCTCACCATGATCAATACTTTCCAACGGTCAAATAAAATATTTTTGACTTTCGGGTGTCCTTTCAGACCCGAAAAATACTATTTACTGTCGGAAAGTATTATTTACGGCTGACCAAATATTGGTTTAATATTACTTCCAGGTTTGAAGCTCTTAGCCAACAGGGCACTATTGTCAAACATTTCAGCAGCTTGAGAACTCACTTGCTTTTGTTTCTCCACATTCAATATCATGCCATAAAATTTGTCAAGACTAGGCAAAGGATCCATTATAGAAATCTGATTCACAACAGGATCATAAGAGTCATTTAATCCAAGCAAAAACTGCAAAATCCTATCAGATTCATTAATTTCTTCAACTTTATTCATAACTCTACAAGTACAACCACATGTGCATTGAGACATTGGTATAATACTCTGCAGTTCATCCCATAACTTGCAAAGTTTGGTAAAGTAGATTGAAACAAAATTATTTCCCTAAATCAATGAATTAATTTGCCTCTTAATTTGTATACGCAGGGGCCATTGGATTGTCCAAATCTCCAGTCTAAGCGATCCCAAAGCTCCTTTGCCAAGGTTGCATAAACAAAAGAATCATAAAGATCCTTTGAGAGAGAACTTAAAATCCAAGATACTACCATATAATTAGCTTCACACCAGTCTTCAAAGCTATCATCATCTTCAGGTGGCTGTTTAAATTTGCCATTGATGAAACCTAGCTTTCTTTTTACAGCAAGAGCTATCTTCATTGCTCCACTCCATGTAGAGTAGTAATTTGTGCTGGTCAATGGTGCAGAAACAAAAGAAAGACCTAGATTATCAGATCCATGAATAGAAAATACACCTTTCTTGCTTTGCGATCAACTTAGATCTGCCATATGTAGTTGATTCCGATCTATTGGAACTTGATTCTGATCTCCAACGATTCGAGTGGTTTCGTCGTCCATGACTCGTAATCAAAGCACAACGATCTTCAATCAACCAATGCGATTAAACAATCAAGAAACCCAAAAGAAGAAATAACTGCTTTGATATCATGAACAAAATAGAGAGAAAAAATATTCCGGTCTATATATCTTGAAAAAGAGTGTGACTTATATACAAAAATATAAAGAAGGAAAAAGATAAAATAACATTCAGCTCAACTCTATATTAACTAAACAGTCCAGCTCAGCTCTAACTAATTAATTTCTTCATATTATTCGCATCCTTTTGGGTTCTTATGTGTGATTAGTGATTGGCAAGCACCAAAGCAAGTTTACTTTTTCGGTTAAAGAAAGCTTTTTCAAGCTGCACATTTAATGTGGTTGTACGTAAAATAACTTTAAAGGTGAAATAATTATCAGATAATGACTGATTTTAAGAAGCTGATGAATGGAAGTTTATTAGATCTGATTGTATCCTTAAGGGGTGACAACTATTTTACATGCATCGCTTTGAAGTTGACATTTGCAATTTTATTGATTAGAGTCTATTGCAATTTCATTTTCTTTCAACTTCATCAATATATTTCAAGCCATTTATATATAATATTCATGATTGGTTAGTGATGGTGATCGATACTTTGCAATTTCTTTTGTTTTAGTGACATTAGCTGATTTTTTTTTCTATACTTAGATTAAGTATAAAATTCACCTGAAGTTTAAATTTTTCAACAAATGAATAATCAGAAATTGGTTTGATATTCAGTATTCGATTAAAAATATGCAAATCTATAAAATATTTAAAGTTATAATTAATTAGACACTCTTTCTTTTTATAACCAAAAGTTTTTGAACGAACGGACATTATTGCTTTAATGAAGACAAATGTGAATCTAATGGGTTTTTTTTTATTTTTTATTTTTTGATAGAAAAATCTATTATTAGTTCAAAGTATGAGGATGGTAGGTGAAAGTCAGCTGAAAAAGAAAAAGCTTTTATGGATTTTAATCTTTTTAGGCCAAGAATGATGAATAATTACAAACAAAAATGGGTTTCATTCCCTTCAAGAGACCTTCGAGGCTTCAAGCCTTGGACAGTAGATTACATATGGAATTGGCCTGGTTCTAAATAGATTATCTAAGCCTTTTCTTTCTCTCTGTGTAAATAAACATTTTCTTCTAATCTATCAATATCCCACTGGTCTTTTTGATATATAAAAAAAATTGTTGATATGGACGGATCTCTAGTTTGAAATCCGAATCAAGAGAATGTTTAAATAATTAAATAATGAGGATAATACATAAATTTATTCCTAAACTATTATCATTTATTAAATTTTCCTTCTCAATAAGTTATATGTTAGATTACTCCCCTAAATTTTTTAAAAATATCAGGTTAGCCACTCAATTTTTTTAAAATGTAAAAAATACATCATATACTATTCAAAATATTAAATTATTCCTCTAAAACTTGTTAAAAATGTCAAGTTATCCTCTTATTAGTATTTAACGCGTGTTTTTCACGCTCTGTTTGTAAACTGACATATATCTTACAAGAAGATAATCTAACATATAATTAGTTTAGGAGACAAATATGATAAATAGTAATGGTTTGAGGGAAATTTATATATTAACCCTTAAATAATACTACAGAAAAATCGTCAAATAGCTACAACATTTTACAAGGATGGCCATAATAGTTGCCACATGCCCTGGAGACATTACAATAAAATCGTCAAATATATATAGCTACAACATTTTACAAGGGTAGCAATAATCAATGCCATTTACCAAGTAAATAGCGACCATCGTTGTGAGATGATATTGTGGGGACATGATGTTCCTTAATTACTAATAGATTTCACTTGGCAACATTTGTGATGACTTCAATGTCCTTATCAAATATTGTAAAATAAAGTTAACGATGTCTTCACCAAAAAATTAAGCAAAATGCTTATTTCGATCACTAAAGTTTTGAGTTTGTGAGCATTTGTTAGAAAGTATATGAAAAGTTATGGGGTAAACAGGATTTTTGTTCTTTTAATAAAGGGTCTTGGATTTAATTTTATGCAGAGATGGAATATCGGGAGAACCAAAATATAAGAAGTAATAGAATTATAAGAATGAAAAACAAAAAATATATATGTCTTTGTCGTAATTAATATTTATTGATAAAATAATATCAAAATACGCTAAATCTATTTTCAAATAACGGTTTACGTTTAGAAAAAAAAGTAATTATTGATGTTTTTTTATCTACAAACAAAAAAAATAGTGTAAATTTAAACAAATATTTAAATAACTAATTTAAGAAAGCATTCAAGCAAAGTAAATTAGTTAACATTTTTATACTAAAAAATAATACAATTTTATATTCAAGAACCTAATAAATTTGACGTACTATTCAACTAGAAAAACAAAAGACTAACAAAATAGAGTTGAAAATTCTAGTGTTTATGGGCTATATATACTTTATGGACTACTTTTTTCTTAAGATAAAACATGACCTTTTATAGAAAGTAAGGATCACAAATAAGGAGACAGAACATCTTAGATACAAAAAGACCCATACAACAATGAGCCTCTAACTAATTTATAAGCCTCAGTATCGTTGGATCTGCTAATTTATGCCAACTCAATGTCTGGCCTATGGAAAAACAAATTTTACAATCAGAAATAATTAAACCAAAATTTGAAAAATTATCCGAAAAGTTACCAAAAGCCAAAGAAAACTCTTGACCATCCATGAAGATAATGCTTTTATTAGATAGAGAGGCTTCAATTCATGAAAGAATTGAGCGGAGAGCCAAACTTTCATCCATGCGAAGGGAGAACAAATCTGGCCAATGACCTAAAATTGCTCTAAGAAGCCAACCTTCAGCATCCCAAAAAAATTATTCCAAAACCACTTCTGTAATGATCTATGAAGACTGCTGCATCCACTTTACAACTCCATTCAATATCCACATTGGTAGAAGATAATGAATCTAACACAGGAGGACAAACTAAAGGCACAAAGACATTATTAAAAATATCATTAGCTTCCTTCCAATCCCAATAATAATAATAATAATAATAATAATAATAATAATAATAATAATAATAATAATAATAATAATAATAATAATAATAATAATAATGCTGTCGAAATAACTATATAAGGAGCCATTAAGATATTGTTCCATACTAATTTGTTCCTAACGTTCCATAGCTGTCACAGTACCATATATATCTTTTCAAAATTGTCTTTGCTAATTGGGCTCATGAGAATATATATATATATGTGGTAGAGACAAACTTACATCCTAAACATTTAAATCAAAGCAAATCCAAATATTTTTAGCAAATTGGCATCCAAATAAAATGTGAGAAATATCTTCCACCTGCACACAAAGTGAACAAATAGGATTAATAGCAATTCCCTTTTGGGCTAGTCTAAAGCAAACATGTAATTCATTTCTAAGAGCTCGTCATAAAAAATTATGCACTTTTGGACTAGTTATGTATAAATTTTGGACAAATTAACAATGGAATTAATTCATCAATTTAGGACAAATAAATATATATTTATTTCTAAATATATACTACATTATACCTACTAGGGCTGCAGTCAGAACATAATCTAACCAAATTTCGAAATCCAAAAATTGCTCCACACATATCACTTAAACTCATCTGAATTTTTGTAGGGTCAAACTCAATAATCCAAAATATTCTGGATTCGGGGATTCGAGTCCCAGACAACCTAAAAACATCAAGAATACAATTTTTTTTTTAAAGAATTACACAAGAAAATTTCTGACTCATTTAAACAGAATTAAACAATGAATATTATTCAATGTAATTAAACAAAATTAGAAAAAAAACCTTAATAGAACAAATTTGAATTTGAGAAAAAGAACTAATAGAACAAATTAAATTGAAACATATAAGGACCAAATAAAACAATCATGAAAATCTAAACACTGAAAAAGGCATCTCGCCAAATGAAGAAATTAATAAAAGTTTATACATGTATATAAAAATAAAACTTATATATATATATATATATATATATATATATATTATAAAAATAATTTTAATATGGAAAGTAGTTGCATATTAAATTAGTATCTATGCATAGACTTTTATTCACTATTATAAACATTACAATTATCCAGTATAAGTTATAAATTTTGATTAATAATTATGTTTGATCAATCGAATATAATAATTGTAGCGCTCCTAAATTTGCATCTGTCATGCATAGTATTATGTAGAGTATAAATAATAACCTTAGGACAAATTTCGGAGTAATCAGAGTTGAATAGGATAGGAAAACTGAAATGAGTGTAAAGGTTAAACGTGCTCGGGGTAATCCGATGATGGATCAGCCGACTGGCAGCTTGACCTAAATACAGTTTATGAAAATAGGTGTTAAACGGAATCTGGTGGTACGATTTAGGAGAAAATTGAGCTTAAATAGGCCTCCAAATAAGCAAATAAAAGGTTTTGGGCCAACCTTTTTCTTTTCATTTTCTTTGTTTCCTTGGTTGGATCGAGTCCCTTTGTATTTTCCTTTTTCTTTCTTCTCCTCTCCCTTCTCTCCCCGCCGATAGCCCCTCTCCTTTCCTCTCCTCCTTACCCGATGCCATCTCCCTCCCGCGCCGACCACCGATCGCCGCTGCCTCATCGCCCCATCACAGTAGCTGCTCTCTCTTCTCTGCGCGACGCAAGGGACGGTTTTCCAACTTTTGCCCCCTACATTGTTGCTCTCCTCTCTCTCTCTCTCTCTCTTAAGCTCTAGGTAAGTCTCGCCCTCTCCACCATTTAATTGCAGCTGATGTTGTCTAATTCAGGGAAGAGAGGGGACATAGATTTGGGGATTTACAAGAGGATTTTAGGGGAAAAGGGTGATAAACCCATCTATTATATAGTTTTATTGAGATTTGATAAACAAGTGTTAAAATAATTAATTTAAGTGTTGGTATTTACCTTTGATTAAGAGATTTAAATGAAATTAATCATGTTTCTATGTTAGGAATTGCTGTAGGTTACAAAAATGGTATGAAATTAATAGTATTTTGTGTAAGGTTTAATTAGTTATGCTAATTAAGTGTTGGGGCTTAGGAAATTAATATTTAGGAGATTAATATTAAAAGGTACTGTAGTTATGACATTTATATGAAATTCATATGAAATTATGGGTTATGTAGAAAAAAAAGGTGAGACATGTAACACCCTTACTGTAATAGTTTTATCAGTTAAAGCAATTGGTCAATTTTTTTTTTAATAACAGTGTTATCATGTTGTCTTAACCACCACCACCTTATGTATAACTTCTATTAATCGCTAACCTTTAACTGTCCAGAACTTACTATGCATTTTACAAAAATTTGGCAATATAACGGCTTATATTCTTAACTAACCCCCTGAAAATTAGACAATAACACAGTCTCTCTGAAGCACAACAGTTTATATCCATTCACATAACACATCTATATACCCCATCATATAACACATGCATACTATCCATTCCCTGCAAGTCCTCATCCACAAACTTCGATATATAATACAATACTATTATCATTACAACTTTGTTCTCATATTACAAAACAAAATAGATATATATACATGCCACAAAATGATCATCCTATTCCTTCAACATCCGTTGTCCTCTGTGTACTCATGCTCCAAAATAGTAGTACCTGCATGCAGTAAATCTTACGTACTGAGCATTAAACATGTCTAGTGGTGACAAAAAAATATAGTATTCCCTATAAGTATATTTTCCTAATTATGTTCAATTAAATTATCTGTTATCATTTTTTCTTATTTAAAAGCATAATACACTATTAAAAACCAATTTTTTTTCAATTTAACTTAAAACTTTAGTTAATTTTTCTGTTTAATCCTTTAACTTTTCATTTATTCTACAATTACCCTTTTTATGCCTTTAATTACCAAAATGTCTTTTTATTTCTTATTTTCTCATTTTAATCTATTAATTGGCTTATAAATTACCGATTAATCCTTATTTTTAACTTTTTCATGTAAAATTTTATTTTAGTCCTTTAACTTTACAAAGTTGACTTTTTACATAGTTAGTTGATCAAATTACCATTTTACCCTTATTTGTTATTTCCTTGTCACTTTTATCTATTAAATTCATCTTTTAGGAAAATTACCGTTTTACTCCTAAACTTTTTAAGTTTTTTCATTTTAGTCCTTTTTCACATTAAACTTCAGTTTTAACTTTCTTTTTACACTTTTAATATTTTCTTATCATTATGTCCTTAATACAGACTCGACAGAAAACTCTCAGATCAGATATGCGGGACGCGAACCCCACAGGACCACAACAGAATGAAAAATGACCTCCAAAAATTATTCCTCATATAACATATGAACATATGATAGTACGTATGATAGGTATTATAGAGATCAACGATCCAATCATAGTAAAGCAAGTCGCCATGACTTGCACAGCGGTACATATATTCCTATAGCCAACCAATTATATCCTGAGCTGGGTTTTACTGTCTGACTCTTTCTAAGGGCACACATTCACTTAATTTTTCATTTTATTATTCAATTTTTCATTCTTTTCAATACTTTTCATTACTTGTCAATACTGTACCAGTGCATTACACTTACAGTCAGTCTTCTTTACACGGTCTGTGGATTATTTCGCAATAATTCACCATTTAATCTATAAATTATGCAATAATTCCTCATAATTTCACATTTTTCCATTAATACCTAACTAAAATTTATTCCAAAAATATTCATTTAATTTTCATATATTCTATAAAAATTTATAGATATCAATACTCATTTGTACTATCATTATAAATCTTAAATACATTAAAATAGCTTAAGATTTCATAGTTTCCCCTTACCTTTCCATTCGGCCATAACTATAACTACTCCTTATCATATTTTTTTTAATTCATTTAACATTTTTTATAAGCATAATTAAGTCCTAATTGTATGAATATAACATTAATTTCAATTATACCTTATTATATTAAATTTTTCTTAATAAACCTAAAGGAAATTCACATAAATAATAGGAAAATAAAAGGAATATTTAGTCACAAACATTTTTCTTGTGCTTCTCTTTGCATAGGCTTTCTTTTATTTTCCTTTGGCCTTTGAGATAGGTTCCTCCTTTTGAAATCCTCCAAAGGTCGAATTCCATATCAATATAAACTCTAATATTTTGACCTCAAATGCTAAAATTAAAAGTAAAAATGAATTCTAGGCACTCAAAACTAGTAGTAGGCGCCTATAAACCAAATTAAAATCAATAATTTCACTTACCTAAAATTGACACCTAAACTTTAACCCTTGATTCTCTTTGATTTCCTTGCTTGAATCAAAGATCGTAGGTGGCTAGGGTACTATAGAGAGGCTGAAATCACTTTCTTGGGCTTTGATTTAGTGGGATTTGGGAGAGAATTGAAAGAAAAAGAGAAGAAAATGGAGAAGGAGATGGTTCAGCCACCAAGGAAGCTGAAGTAGGGAGATGATTTTTCTAGAAAAATATGGAGATGGAGCTCTTATATATGGCCTTTTATTGGGCCATGGGATGGGCTTTAAGTGGGCTTGGACAATTAATTTGTTTAAGCTCGATAATTACTTGATAAATGATCCTAATTAATTTCTCCAACTTTTAAATTTTAAATCACTTCAAATTTAATTTCATTATTCATATCACATTAAAAATAGGCTATACTTAAAATTTCAGCCCAATCAGAGTTCGTTTCGGGTCCAATTCAATTTTATCGGTTCAGTTCATAATTATCGGTGTTACCGAAAAATTTACTTTTTATTACCAAAATAATCTACATATTATTTTAGGCACATATAAAATTTTTGATAATTATTAGGCTTCATTTGCTATTTTTAATAATCAGAACGATCAAAAATCAATTAAAAACCCTAAACCCTAATTATCTCGATTTTCATTCTTTTGACTTTTGAAGGCCTATTTGACCTTGAATTCACTTCAAATTTTAACCCCGAACTACCCGTGACTAATAATTTCTAATAGTCTAATAAAATATTTTTTACTTTCGGGGAAAATTTTCAGTCCGAAAATACTATTCACTGTCAAAAAATACTATTCACGATCAGCCCGACGTTGAGGCCATTACAAGACAAGTGTGAAAGAGAAGGAAAAAGAAGCAATTGATGGGCCAAAGCTTGCTTTGGTAGTGGAAAAATTGAAGAAATAGTGACAAATAGATATGTGTTCAAGCAAATATATATATATATATATATATATATATATATATATATATATATATATATATATATATATATATATATATATATATATATATATAATGTTAGTTAAGATTATAAAGTGAGAATTAATTTTTAATGGTAAATGGTAGTAGAAATGTTATAAATTTTTAATTGAATGCTAAGTAATATGCCTTAGGCCAAGTAAGAATTTTATATGTATTGACTTTGAAATTAAGAATCAATAGGATGTTTTGGGAATAAAATGAGTTAAATATAGTTTGAATAAGCTAATGCAAGTATCCTAAAACTTTAAATGGGCTAATATGGTTGTACAAAATCATTGCGATTTGTAGCCCCTTGACAAAAATAGAAATTGTTAGTTAAATATATGCCTCATAGTTATATAAATTTAAACCCAATTAGAAAAAGGGGATGATTGAATTATATGAATAAGCAAGTTATATAAAAGAGTAGGTAATTATAAGCCAAAGCAGTGTCATTAATTAAAGAAGGGTATATAGTAGAGCACACGTGTATGCAACTAAATATGAGATTTATATGGCAAAATGCTTCATGATAATTGGGATCCTACAAGATAATTAAATGAATAATATTAAGTATATGAAATGCGAAGTTTTAAAGGAATAATTTAGTTAAATAAAATGGGTAAACATTAATTAGAAATAACATGGTAATTTAGTTAATGGAGACTAGAAAATACATAATTGCCCTTAGTAAAAACTATATAGGAATTGGAGTAATAGGATAAGATTGACACGCCAATTAGGAAAAAATGTAGCAGTACTGCTTCTTGACATGGTTACTGGATGAAGGCTCCAAGAGCTCATCCGGTGAGTATAATTGATTGCATTAGTGGGCTGTATGGTTCCGAAAACTCAGTCCACACGTGTGTGTGTGTGTGTGTGTGTGTGTGTATATATATGCATGTATCTTTTTACATGTATGAACATTAAATATTGATTATGATGACAATGATATTGATGGACCGCATGGTTAAGAGAACTCGGTCCTGCATTTTATTCCCATTATCTAACTCGTCCTACAATTTTGCCATATTTTTTACTTAGGGCAATGCAAATTATGAATATTAAACATCTAACTAATTATTAAATTATTTTTGGATAAAGATAATTAACTGGTTATCTCTTTATCTCTTTGGATATTCCTGAACCATAAACCTAAAACTGTGTGATGAAACAAAATGCGAATCCCACGAAAATAATATGATTATGATTTTTGAGAAGTTAATCATCACTGTCATTTAAGTAAGATATGTGTAGTTGGTGATTCATATTATTTCTCTACTTTATTTAATTTATATGTTTTAGTCAATTAAATTCAATTTTATCAGAAAAATAGAATTGCTTGAACACCACTAAGCTATGTGCTTAGCGTGTGGTTTTGTTTCTGCACGTACGTCTGGAGAAGGTTTTGGAGGAAGACAATAGTGGACCAACACCAAAAGAGCTCGAACCACCACGGTGAAGTGGAAGAATTCTCAAGTGGAAGTGTCACAGCTCTTTCATTACTTTTTGTTATTTTATTGATATGTACACCGTACTTGGGAAAGTTAAAGTTATATATAAATATTATGGATCAATGTATTGTAAATTATGAAGTGGCAAGAATCACTTATGCCTTGCTTGCATGCTTTTAGATTTTTGTGGTTTACAAATATAGGAGGAAGGGTAAAATTATTGTGTTGAGGTTTGAATTGGAGATGAATGGTAGGGTAGATATAGTTAGAAGTGTTTTGGGACTTTCTTTTCAAGAGGTTTTGAAGAAAAATAGGGGAAACTCTGTTGAAATTTTCAATATTTGAATAGTACCACTAATTAAATTTACCTGTCTGTATATAAGAAACCTAAACCCGAATGTGACATCGATATCCAGGTTTTTAACTGATCGGGTATTGGGAATTATATTTAGTGGTGTCAGAGTTGGGTTTAGGCAATGTTGGACCAGTAATCAAGCTAAATAAATGGGAAAATGTGTACATATCAATGAAAGTTAGAGGTGATTGCATTATGATTTTAATGTCATCCATCATTATTATTTGATGCTGTTAACAGATGAAGGCAGGTTTAGAAGGAAGGACTGAGGAGGTAGAAAGTCATGCTTCAGCAAGTGATGCAGACAGGAGTATGGAAGAGTAGTCAGCTCAGCTAGTACCACCACCTGCTGTGCAACAAATGCCAAACCCGATAAATTTTTTCTCTACGATGATGGCACTCATGAGATAGCAAATAGCGAATGAACCTCCTGCATAGCCTTAGCCACCTTTACCACCACAGAGGTTTATATTGAAAAAAGCAAGGTAATTGAGGGCAGAAGACTTCAAAGGAGAGTCATCAATTACTGCTCCAGATGTTGAGTTTTGGTTGATCAGGATAAAGAGGGTTTTTAAGCTCTTACATCTCACACCAGAGGAGAGGTTAGAATGTACATATGGGTTACTGCAAGGATCGACATATCAGTGGTGGGAATCCACGAAAAAATTTGCTATGCCACAAAATTTGGATTGGAAGTACTTTAAGTTTCAGTTCAGGGATAAATAAGTAGGGGATGCCTATAGGGATGAGATGAGAAACGCCTTTCTACATTTGAAATAGGGATCGAGGTTAGTGGCAGAGTATGAGAAGGAATTTGATAGGTTAAGTGTTTATGCCAAGAAGTTTATCCCCACCATGGCGAACAGGTGTCAGAGATTTGAGGATGGTTTTCATTTTGAAATTAAGAAACTTCTTGCAATATCACCAATCAAAAAGTATGGGGATTTGGTAAAGGCAGCCTTGAGGATTGAGGAGGCGGACATGAAAAAATGAAAATGGAGGAATAAAGGTCAACAAAAGAGAGGCCAAGGACAAGCTGGGTCTTCATCATCAATAAATAAGAAGCAGAAAGGGATATGATCTCAGAAACAGACATCATTTCTCCAGTCAGGACAGGGTCATAGGTTATCCATTAGGTCGGGGCAATCGGCCTCATCTATGGCCAGTACTGCAAGTGGATCTGGTCAAGGAGAGTTCCCTCCATACAAGCATTGTGGGAAGAAATATGGAGGTCAATGTTGGAGAAAGATAAGAGCTTGTTTGCGATGTGGCTCTATGGAACACTTTTAGAGAGACTACCCTAGCAAACAGTATTCAAAAGTTAGTCAATCCAAGAGGGTAACTTTAGGAGCTCCTAGGGATAGAGGCAGAGGTAGAGGATCTGGTTTTGGTATAGATGGACAGAGGGCCCCATCGAATATAGTTGAGAGACCTGACACTCGTAACTCAGTACGTGCATATGCCATACGGACCCAGTATAATGAAAATGCACCAGATGTGATTACGGATACTTTTACTATTTTTGATATGCCTGTACATGCATTAATAGATCCGGGATCTACCCATTCATATATATGTACTTCATTACCTGATGATAAACATTTGCATATTAACACCCTTAATCATGAAGTTGTGGTTACAAATCCTCTAGGTCATAGTGTGGTAGTGAGTAAATTTTTCAAAAACTATCCATTAGGAATACAAGGTCATGAATTTTCTGGTGATTTAATCGAGTTACCTTTCCACGAATTTGATGTAATCCTTAGAATGCATTGGTTGTTTAGGCACCATGTCATGGTAGATTGTTATCTTAAAAGAATTACCCTTAGAACGTATAATGATGATATTATAGTTACTAGTAAGAGGTCAAATTTTCTTTCAAATATTATATCAGCCACAACAGCAAAAAGGCTTGTTAGGAAGGGGTGTACAGCCTATTTAGCTTATATACTTGAAGCTAAAAATGACAACCCTAAAATCTCGAATATATCGACTGTATGTGAGTTCCAGGATGTTTTTCTTGATGAGCTATCAGGTTTACCACCAGAAAGGGAAGTGGAGTTTTCTATTGACCTACTGCCTGGTACTGCACCCATATTCACTGTACCATATCAAATGGCATTTATGGAGCTTAAGGAATTGAAGATCCAACTACAAGAACTTATTGAGAAGGGTTTTATATGCCCCAGTGTATCTTTTTAGGGTGTATCGGTATTGTTTGTTAAGAATAAGGACGAATCCCTCCGACTTTGCATAGACTACAGACAGTTGAATAAGGTAACTGTGAAAAATAGATATC
This sequence comes from Excoecaria agallocha, assembly GCA_037975025.1. Classification (NCBI taxonomy): domain Eukaryota; kingdom Viridiplantae; phylum Streptophyta; class Magnoliopsida; order Malpighiales; family Euphorbiaceae; genus Excoecaria; species Excoecaria agallocha. The sequence continues at coordinate 55,440 of JBBPFJ010000331.1, read as the reverse complement.
CATTACCGTGGATTGATTACCTTTTTGACCAGTTAAAGGGTGCTGGAGTCTTTTCTAAAATTGATTTGAAGTCGGGGTACTACCAGTTAAAGGTAAAGGAAATAGACATCCCCAAGATAACTTTCAGGACCAGATATGGACATTATGAATTTGTAGTGATGCCTTTTGGGCTCATAAATGCTCCGACAATATTTATGGATCTTATGAATCGCATTTTCCATCCTTAACTAGATTAATTTATCGTTGTCTTCATTGATGATATTTTAATTTATTCTAAGAACCGGGAAGAACATGATGAGCATTTAAGAACTATTTTGCAAACTTTAAGAGAAAAGCAGTTTTATGCCAAGTTTAGTAAATGTGAGTTCTGGCTTGATCAAGTTTCCTTTCTTGGCCATATTATATCAGCTGATGGAATTAGAGTTGACTCTAAAAAGATAGAAGCAATCCTAGAATGAAAGCCACCCAAGAATGTCACGGAGATTAGAAGCTTCTTAGATTTGGCTGGGAATTATAGGAGGTTTGTCAAGGGGTTTTCTAGTATTGCAACGCCTATGACAAAATTCCTTCAAAAGAACACAAAGTTTGTGTGGAGTGATAAATGTCAAGGAAATTTTGAGAAATTAAAGGCTATGTTAACCGAAGCACCTGTTCTCAAACAACATGTACCTGACCAAGATTTTGTGATTTATAGTGATACTTCATTTAATGGACTTGGCCGTGTACTCATGTAAGAGGGCAAGGTAATCGCCTACGCTTCCAGACAACTTAAGCCTTACGAGAAAAACTACCTGACCTATGATCTGGAGCTAGCCGCTATAGTTTTTGCTTTAAAAATATGGAGGCATTATTTGTACAGAGAAAAATATTATATCTATACCGATCACAAAAGTCTTAAATATTTATCTACCTAGAAGGAACTGAATCTAAGGCAACGAAGGTGGATAGAGCTGTTAAAGGATTATGACTGTGTCATTGACAACAACCCAGGTAAGGTAAATGTAGTGGCGGATGCCTTTAGTAGAAAATCATTATCAGGTACATCCCAATTAATTGAATTAATTACCAATTGTGTAATATAGTGAGATTGTGTATATGAATAATAATTTACTTGTTGTCCCTCAGCTTTAAGAGCTATGAACATTAGATTATCTGTAGCTAATGATGGCACTTTAGTAGTGAAATTGAGACTCAGATCCGATTTGGTGCAGCAAGTTAAAGAAGCACAGACACGAGATAAAGAATTAACTTCACTCATTACACAAGTCTAAGAGGAGAAGGAAAACAAATATGTAATTAAAGATGATGGCCGATTATACTTTAAAGACATAATCTGTGTCCCCAATGTCGGTGAACTGAAGCAAAATATCATGAAGGAAGCTCATGACAATTTATACACTGTGCACCAGGGATGTACAAAAATGTACTAAAATCTGAAGACACGTTACTGGTGGCTGGGCATGAAAAGAGACATTACAGAGTATATTTCTAAATGCCTAATATGTCAACAAGTCAAAGTAGAACATCAAGTTCCTTCAGGCCTACTTCAATCTATGGCAATACCGGAGTGAAAATGGGATCGAATTACGATGGATTTTGTGGTTGGCTTGCTACAAACTAGGAAGCAATATAATGCTATATGGGTGATTGTGGATAAATTGACTAAATCGGCTCACTTTTTGCCTGTCAAAATCGACTATCAGCTCACAAAGTTAGCAGAATTGTATATTAACGAAATAGTGAGATTACATGGCGTGCCATCTTCCATCATATCAGATTGAGATCTAAAATTTACCTCCGCTTTTTGAAAAAAGTTATAAGAGGCATTGGGCATTATGTGCAAGTATAGTACAACTTTTCATCCTCAGACTAACGGGCAATCTGAGAGAGTAATTCAGGTGTCAGAAAACGTACTTAGAAGCTGTGTTATTGACTTTGAGAGAAGTTAGGATAAGTACCTCTCATTGATTGAATTTGCATATAATAACAACTTTTAAGCTAGCATATAGATGGCACCTTATGAAGCCCTCTATGGCAGAAAGTGCAGGACGCCGGTATGTTAGACAAAATTTGGAGAAACTAAACTAGTAGGCCTGAATTTGATAAGAAAAACTGAGGATAAGGTAAAGATTATCAAAGAGAGATTAAAGGTTGCTTCTGATCGCCAAAAGTCATATGCAGATTTTAAAAAAAAGGACATCGAATGTACAATTGTAGATAAAGTTTTCTTAAAGGTTTCTCCATGAAAGAAAATACTTCGATTTGGTAAGATGGGAAAATTAGCTCCAAAGTTCATCGGTCTGTTCAAAATTATTGAACGTGTAGGACTAGTAGCCTACAAACTAAAACTGCCATAAGAGCTAGAAAGAATTCACAATGTCTTTCATATGTCAATATTAAGGAAGTACCGATCTGACCCATCACATGTTGTAACCTTAGAAGATGTTGAAATTCAAACAAAATTTACTTATGAAGAAAGACCAGTGCAAATCTTTGCAAGGGAAATGAAGCAATTGAGAAATAAGTTAGTGCCACTAGTGAAGGTACTATAGAGGAATCATAAGTTAGAGGAAGCGACATGGGAACCGGAGGATACCATGAGGAGAAACTACCCAGAATTATTTAATACATATAAATTTCAAAGATGAAATTTTTATTAGAGGGAAAGATTTGTAGCATCCCTACTTGAGTTATCTGGGTAATAAATACATAGACCCGATAATAATAATAATAATAATAATAATAATAATAATAATTGTTGTTAAAAATTTTTTAATTAAATTGATATTTATATTTTAAATTGGAGGCTTAATTACATAAAAAGGAAGAGTTTTGGGGTTAAATTGTTAACTTACGAAGCTAGGATGACCGGAAAGGGGATTGGCCAAAACGACGTTGTTTTGGGCTAACCCTTTTCTTTTCTTTTTCTTTTTTTCCTTGGTTGGATCGGGTCCCTTTGTATTTTCCTTTTTCTTTTCTTTTTCTTTTCTTTTTCTTTCTTATCCTCTCCCTTCTCTCCCCGTCGATAACCCCTCTCCTTTCCTCCTCTCCTTACTGAAACCATCTCCCTCCCGCTTCGACCACCGATCGCCGTTGCCTCGCCACCCCATCACAGTAGCTGTTCCCTCTTCTCTGCGCGATGCAAGGGACCCTCCCCCCTCGCAGCTCCCTTTTTCTTGGTCGATTTTCCAACTTTTGCCTCCTTCATTCTTGCTCTCCTCTCTCTCTTTTAAGCTTTAGGTAAGTCTCTCCCTCTCTACCATTTAATTGCTGCTGAAGTTGTCTAATTCAGGGAAGAGAGGGGACATAGATTTGGGGATTTACATGAGGATTTTGGGGAAAAAAGGTGATAAACCTATCTATTATATAGTTTTATTGAGATTTGATAAACAAGTGTTAAAATAATTAATTTAAGTGTTGGTATCTACCTTTGATTAAGAGATTTAAATGAAATTAATAAATAAAATAATTAATTTAAGTTTTGATATTTACCTTTGATTAAGAGATTTAAATGAAATTAATCATGTTTTTATTTAAGAACTGCTGTAGGTTACAAAAATAGTATGAAATTAATGGTATTTTGTGTAAGGTTTAATTAGTTATGGTAATTAAGTGTTGGGGGTTAGGAGATTAATATTAAAAACTACTGTAGTTATGAAATTTATATGAAATTCATATGAAATTATGGGTTATGTAGAGAAACAAGGTGAGACAAGTGTGAAAGGGAAGGAAAAAGAGGCAAAGTGATGGGCCAAAGCTTGCTTTGGTAATGGAAAAATTGAAGAAATAGTGACAAATAGATATGTGTTCAAGCAAATCTATTTTTCTAATATATATATATATATATATATATATATATATATATATATTATGTTAGTTAAGATTATAAAGTGAATTAATTTTTAATGGTAAATGGTATTAGAAATGTTATAAATTTTTAATTGAATGCTAAGTAATATGCCTTAAGCCAAGTAAGAATTTTATATGTATTGACTTTCAAATTAAGAATAATAGGATATTTTAGGAATAAGATGAGTTAAATATAGTTTGAATAAACTAATGCAAGTATATTAAAACTTTAAATGGGCTAATATGGTTGTACAAAATCGTTGCGATTTGTAGCCCTGTGATAAAAATAGAAATTGTTAGTTAAATATATGCCTCATAGTTATATAAATTTAAACCCAATTAGAAAAAGGGGATGATTGAATTACATGAATAAGCAAGTTATATAAAAGAGTAGGTAATTATAAGCCAAAGCAGTGTCATTAATTAAAGAAGGGTATATAGTAGAGCACAAGTGTATGCAACTAAATATGAGATTTATATGGCTAAATGCTTCATGATAATTGGGATCCTACAAGATAATTAAATGAATAATATTAAGTATATGAAATGCAAAGTTTAAAAAACATAATTTAGTTAAATAAAATGCTTAAACATTAATTAGAAATAACGTGATAATTTAGTTAATGGAGACTAGAAAATACATAATTGCCTTTAGTAAAAACTAGACATGAATTGGAGTAATAGGATAAGATTGGCATGCCAATTAGGAAAAAATGTAGTAGTACTTCATCTTGATATGGTTACCGGATGTACGGCTCTAAGAGCTCATCCAGCGAGTATAATTGATTGTATCAGTGGCCTGCATGGTTCCAAAAACTCAGTCTATATATATATATATATATATATATATATATATATATATATATATATATATATATATATATATATATATATATCAACATTAAATATTGATTGTGATGGCAATGATGTTAATGGATCGCATGGTTCCAAGAACTCGATCCTGCGTTTGATTCCCATTATCCAACTCGTCTTACAATTCCATCATATTTTTTACTTAGGGCAATGCAAATTATGAATATTAAACATCTAACTAATTATTAAATTATTTTTAAATAAAGACAATTAACTAGTTATCTCTTTATCTCTTTGGATATTTCTGAACCATAAACCTAAAACTGCGTGATGAAACAAAACACGAATCCCACGAAAATAATATGATTATGATTTTTGAGAAGTTGATCGTCACTGTCATTTAAGTAAGATATGTGTAGTTGGTGATTCATATTATTTATTAACTTTATTTAATTTATATGTTTTAGTCAATTAAATTCAATTTTATTAGAAAAATAGAATTGCTTGAATACCACTAAACTATGTTCTTAGCGCGTGATTTTGTTTTCGTGCGTAGGTCTGAAGAAGGTTCTGGAGGAAGACAATAGTGGACCGACACCAAAAGAGCTTGAACCACCAGGGTGAAGTGGAAGCGCTACAGCTCTTTCATTACTTTTTGTTATTTTATTGATATGTACAACGTACTTGGGAAAGTTAAAGTTATATATAAATATTATGGATCGATGTATTGTAAATTATAAAGTGGCAAGAATCACTTATGTCTTGTTTGCATGCTTTTAGATTTTTGTGATTTACAAATATAGGAGGAAGGGCAAAATTGCTATGTTGGGGTTTGAATTGGAAATGGATGGTAGGGTAGATATAGTTAGAAGTATTTTGGGATTTTCTTTTCAAGAGGTTTTGACGAAAAACAAGGAAAACTCTGTCGAAATTTTCAATATTTGAATTGTACCCTTAATTAAATTTATATATTTGTATATAAGAAACTTAAACCTGAATGTGACACCGATATCTAGGTGTTTAATTGATTGGGTATTGGGTGTTATAGAATTAGTTAGGGATTTTTATATAGGCATATAGAGCATGATTAAGAAGAGTATATAGTAGATTTTATTTGCTTTAAATCATAACATAAACTCATGCTCTTTTGTCTTCCATTTTCGATCTAAAGAAGAAAACATGAGGAAGAGAAAACTAAAGAAGGAAAAGGTAAAGAGAAAGAGGAATAGGCGTATTCCAAGCTAAATAGATGTTAGTGGATACAATTTACCTTTAATTTCATCTATTTTGGTGAAATTTTCATGGAATTTACATTATGTAACTATACCTAATTGGGTAAAATTTTGAAATAAATTAATATAACCTAGGAAAATGATGAATTAGGTTAATATGAACTCAAATTAGTGAAGAAATCAAGATGGAAATGATGGAACCAAGAATGGCCGAATTATATAACCTAATTCATTAAAAGGGAAATTGATGTTTAATGAAATATTAAATTATAATTAAGCTATTTAAGGCATGAGAAAGACAATGGAATTAATTAGAATGCAAAATAAATTATGTATCTAATTATGTACATGTATACATAATGATGGATGTAAAGATAACTTCAGAAATTCAATGAAATTTTAGTGTACATTGGAATATTAATGAATAAAGTGAAAATAGAAAGGTAGATGACATGTAATGGAAGGAGAAAATACAATGTATGTGAAAGAACATCAAGTGGCCGAATGGTGTATGTGGTATTAATGGCATGTTTTAATTATTTTCTTATGGTATCATGTATATGTATGAGGAATATATAATTAGTAAGCTTGAATGGATGCATATTAAGTCCTAATAATGTTAGTATAATGTAATTGGTATGAATAGTAAAGTAAAAATAAAGTGTGCTTTGGAAATCATAATTGCCCTTAGTATACAGTTGGTATCCAGGACCTCAGGATATGATGGCTAGCCATAGTGACACATATACCGCGGTAGTACCATGAGATTGATGTGATTTGACACTGTATTTGGATTGCCGACACATGTATTATATGAGTATATGAGTTGAAGACGCAGGATTACGCTAAGTAATCTAGTCCCATGTGTACGATATTAGCATTAGAGTCCTCATCCTGTTTATCCCGTTCGAGGATTTTCATTGTTTATTACTAGGGATAAAATCGATATTTTGTAAGTAAGCGAAGACAAAATGGTAAATATTACGTTAAAGATGTTATACATGTGATTAAATAAGAAATAAGATGAAAAAGGGATTAAAATGTCTAAAAAGGGCAAAAAGGTAATAACGCGATTAACAAATGGTAAAACCATAAATTAGTGCTAAAATGTGACTAAAAAGGGTAAAATGCTCAAATAGGTTAAAAAGGACAAAATTATAAATAAGGTAAAATTTAGGAACCAAAATGTAATTTTTCACCTTAAAAAAATTTTTAGGGACTAAATTGTAAATATGGTGTTTAAATCAATTGAAAGTCAAAAGAAGTTAAAATGGTCAAAATTGGAGGTAATTAGGTTAAAATGTGGTAAAAGAGAACTACAGGGACTAAATCGTAATTTTTCACCTATATAGAGCAATAAGTGTAATTAAGTAAGAAAAAAGAGTATTATGAAAAATGGAATTAATTGTGGTGTAAAGAGAGTAAATTACTAATTAATTAATTTAAAGTAACACTTAAGGGTAAAATAGTAATATATATTTTAATAAATTTAATTATTAGTGAAATTTTGTTGTAAATGTATCCACAACTAAGCAACAGAGAGTTGCTTAGCGCGTGATTTGTTTTGATTACGCACAGGAATAGGTAGGTTGAGGCAGCTCAAAGGAAAGCTCGTGGCATGTACTTAAAGGAGCTACTTTTGGAAAATTTTTGATTGTGTAAATGTATGTTTAGAAGTTATAGTCGTTTAATGAATAATATAATGTGGCGTGTAATGTAACAATACTTGACCAAATTAGTGGACCAAATGATCAATGTGTATGTATGTTGCTTGATGTATGATTATGCTATGGATTAATTTTAGAAATGCTGTGATTGTGAATGAAGTATTGGAGGTAGAGGAAAATAATTGGACAACATGATTTTTAAGTTGTCATATTACCGAAAATTTTACCAAATAAATAATAAATTTATTATTGTTAAATGAGATTAATTATGGAATAGAATCTCGTTAATTAAATATTGGTAACCGATAGTGAGGTTAATTGAGTCAGTCCAATGGTACTATAACTATAGGGAGACAGGAATCATGAGTGAATGTAGTGTGTAGCAATAATTAACTAAAAATCAAAAGTAATAAAATTTATAAATCAAAATCGAATGAAAATTTGTATTGATTGAATTCTAAATGGATAAACCATATCAAACCATATCACTAAGGCCATATTTGATTTTCTGGATTGTACAGTAAATAATAATATAGTACAAATTAATATAAACGCGTAGTTTATAAAGTTTTTTAAAAAATTAATATAGAAATAATATAATACAACATATGTCTCATTATATCACATATATTGTATAAAATAATATACTGCAAACTTTTAATTTTGTTTAATACGGTAAATATAATATTAATATTAAATATTGTTCCACTATCATTATCGCTGCCACCATCATGCTGCTGCCGCCAACACCACTCCCACCACCATTGCTCTCAATACCACACCGTCATTGCAAATGCCACCCCCATCGCCACCACCACGCCGTCACAACCATCATTGCCACACCACGACCAAATTTTCAAATTTTCAAATTTATAATATTTAATGTATAACTTAATAGTTATTATATAAAAATTATATTATAATTGATAAATTTTTTCAATTTTTGCTCAAATAGTTTGTCAAATTCGTTATTTAAATTTGTTCATTTTTTATCTAGTTTTGACCTAAAAAATGACAGGCTTTTTAATAATATATAATAATTTTTCATTAAATTTTTTCATTTCTTAATAAAAAATTGATGTATGTATTAAAAATTGTATTTCATAATTATAATATTTTATCTAAATTAGTTATAATGAAAATAATTTAATTGTATCTGTTTTTATTTTTTTAAATAATATATTACGACATAATGTACCAAATATAATATCAAATATTACAGGCTAATACAAATTTATACCTAATACTATATAATATAATACAAGCTAATATTATACAGATTAATACTATATAGGCTAATACAATACAATAAATCAATGAACAATTTTAAAAAATTTATTTTAAAATTGATCCAAATCCAATAATCCAATTTGAAACCGTTTGAAAAAAGTGATTTGAAATCGAAAATGAACAAGATTTAACTTGATAATTAAGGACCAAATTTGACCCAATTTTAAATTTGAATTGATCAACTCGATACGAACTGAATTCTTAGTTTTTTTCAATTTTTACAATTAATTCAAATTAAAAAAAATGTAATTCAACATATATCATTTCATTGTGTTCATGTATAAAAATTTTGTGAAAAGACACCGTTGTTATATATATATATAGAGAGAGAGAGAGACACACACTCTTATGTGTTCATGCTTATATGTATAAATGCATGCATATTACTATATAAAGGTATCTACCTGCATATGTATCTATATATGAATTAATGTGTGTGTATATATATATATATAGAAAATTATTTTAATATTGATGTTAATAATATTTTTCCTTTTTTATTTATATGCTTTGACCTGGTGAGTTTTTTCTTGTATATAATTATTTTTATTACTTCAGAATTTAATTATTTTCGTGAAAACATATAATGAATATTCAAAAAAATGAAATTAAAAATTATAATTAATAATTTAATTTTTTTAATCCAGAAAATGATTATGGACTTAGTTTGAGAAATCGCCTGACTTGATTTGAAATTAAAAATGACTCAACCTAAAATTCAAAATGGCCAAAATCCAGCTGACTCGATCTATTTGATAGATATAATTTATTTAGATAAAAAAATGTTTTTTTCATAAATTTCTATTTTTTATATTTAAATGAACCAAGAAATTTATATATTTTACTAAATAAAATAAACTTATTTAAATAAATAAAATAAATTAATCAAATTAGTTGGATTATATTCGATTTTTCTGTGAAAATCTGGAGATGCTTATTTCTAATTGCGACCCCCAGGAATAAATAATAATAATAAAAAAGGAAAGAAGGGTATTAGAATTTTTATTTTTATTACCATTAAAACAATTTGGTTCACCTTTTTTTTTTTAAACCCTATCCCAAAAAAGGCTACTGTTTCGCACTCGCCAGTTTACTGCCTCGGTGCCTCCCTCCGCTATTTTCTCTTTACCCAGGCCACCATCACCGGTGCTTCCTTGGCTGGCCACAGCGCAGAGCCTAGTCGCCTGCCTGCTGAAGTCCTGTTTTCTGGTAAGCCTGTTCTAAGCTTTCTTTTGGTTTTTTTTTTCTTTGTTATTTTCTTTTTCATTCCATTAATCAATTGGTTTTCAATTTTCATTTGTTCTTGGAATAAATTGGTTCACATTCTTGGCATTGGGTAGGTTTGAAACTCTCCCCCAACTAGCTTTGATTTTCATTTGTTCAAATACTGAAATCCTAAGCCATCTTTGAGCTCCGGACTAAGATCAGAGTAGAAGGTGAACTGTTCTTCTTCTTGGAACAAATTACTTCTTTTTTTTTTGGTTGATTTTAGTTTGTTGTTGGTGTGATTCTGATATATTTATTATTATTATTATTATTATTATTATTATCGTCGATCTTCCCCACCCAGTCGCCCGCTCCACTTGTCCTTTACTCTCTCACCGTCGCCGGTGAACTGCGGTCCGGTCTCCCTCTCGCCTGGTTCGTATCAGTCATCATCTCCTTTTTCGGCCTCTGTTCTGGTCTCCCTGTTCCTCTTTGGCGTTCTGGTAAGTTCTTGTTCTTTTTTCTTCTATTTCCTTTCATTTTTTTTTTTGTTCTTAAGATGACATTTTCTAATGATGCCTGTTCTTCTGTTGGTACGTGGTTCGTGCTTGAGGTGTTAAGCCGGTAGATTACAGAGCCGTTGGCACTGTTACTTAGAATGACAATAGGTCTGTTACTTAGTGGATTTCCTTTCCTAGTTTCTGGTTGATATTTAATTAATTTGAAATGAAGTTCCACCTCTGTGGGAACATCAGCTGGTTGGTGTATTTAGATACTATATAATGCAGCTAAGATATAAAGTTTCTTTTGCTTTTCCTTTTCAGAAGTGAAACAGCAATTGCGCCATTAATTGATTATTTGTCTTAATGGTGTAAATAGAAGTTGATTCTGAAAGTTGATTCTGGGGTTCTTGGTTTTAGTTGATTCTGAAAGTTAATGGTGTAAATAGAATTTTGTTATCAATTGTCTATAATTGAAGATTTAGTTGTTTTAGAAGCTTAGTTTTGGGGTTTTGCTATCTGGGTTGTGTATAAATTCATTTTGTAGTTGATTTATTACCATTTGATAGAGATCTACCTGTAAAGCAGTTGGGTTCTCAAAATTGTTGGTTGGGCTATTGGGTTTAGTAATTTTTTCCTGTTGCGGCTGAGAAGTTCCTTGCAGAATAAAGAATTCAAGTTCCAATCGTTTTGTGTGTTGTTCTACCGTGCCGTTTGTTGTTTGCAGAGTTCCTCTTGATGTTTTGAACTCTGTTTTCTGGTTACTTTGTTTTTGCTTGGGCTGATACCTGGAAAATGGGTTCATCTTTCAATTATTTTTGTTATAATTCACATAGCTTGAGTGGAAATAATTGATTGTATTTGGATTAGAATATAATAAATTAATGAAATTTGCAGCTTGATTGTGCTGCTAATTGAATTAGTAAAATTATTTTTGATTCAGTGGTCCACACATTACACAGAGTAGTGCCCAATTATATAATTGAATTGTTAAAATCATGAGTATGAATGAGTTTGATTGTGCTGCTAATTGAATTATTATTGTTGGATGTTTAATTTGATTTTTGATGTTTATTTGTGGGTATTTATTTTTATTATTGTTGTTAGTGTTTAATTATTATATAATATACATTTGCTGTATTTTTAAAATATTTTTTTATGGTGTTTAATATTGTTTATTTGTATTTTAATTTAAATTTCAGTTTAAACAATTAAAAAAATTAAATTCGGGTGGGTCGTGTCGGGTTAATCAAGAGGGTAGGGTTGGGTGACGAGAAATGCAAAAGTTTGGGTTTTGGTTTATTCGGGTTCAGGTCGGGTTAACCTGAACCTAACTGATGCACGCCCCTAGTAGCAGTATTACAATGCAGTTAGAATGAGAAAGGGGAAGGAAGCTAACTCAGCAGAAAATACAATTAATTATCTAACTAATCCTGCTCATCTGTAACCAATTAACTCCTCTTCCGTTTACAGCTTAAAAGTAGCCTCATCAAATGTGTTTTTGTTTTATATTTTCATTATCTAAGTTGTGCTTTTATCTAATAATTTGAACCATCTGTTTGCACATTTCCTCTTGCGGTTCTTAATTGTGAATTGGATATATCATATGCATGTCATTATCTAAACTGCATTTCATTTTTGAACCTTTGCGCTGAATCTTGTTCATGTGTGAGGATTGGTATCAGCTCGTGGGAATAACAATAATATCTTAGACAACCCCTTGTTGATTTCATGCATCTTATGCTGTTTCGTGTGGGAGAATGGCGTAAGCTATACCATTTGCTTATCATGGGGTTGTCTACTATCTTTCTTTTGTTTCTTTCTTGTGCTTTTGCTATTCCCTTGTTTCAGTTGGATTGGATATTTGTTTGGGTCTGTTTTATTCTCTATTCTTTTTGCTTCTTTCTTTGCTTGAAGGATATTTGGTACAAAACTTTTGTTAATTATTTCTTTTCTACGTGATTTTCTTTCTTTTTTGTTTTTGGATTTCTTCCTTTTTTTTATTTTTATTTTTCTCCTTAATGTGATTGACTTGAAATTGATGTTTCTGTGTTGATGTCTGATGATTAATTTGTCTCTGAATGTATTTTTAATTATTTTATATTGTTCATACTATATTTTAATTTTTAATAAATAATTGTTTTAAAATAAAAACAAAAGGCCCGGTCTAACCATGACCCAATTTGCAAGCCAGTTTGACATCTAGTCTGGTTTTCAAAACATTGTCTAAAACCCTATTCTGACCTCAATTTCTCTTTTCTTCACACAACAAATTTTAGGTCAAGCTCAGTGAGGTTAAATTTTGTTAAATTCTTCGCTCCTCCTTTGTTTTTTATCATATCTTTTTCACTTATTTGGGTTTCTGATTTCAGTTTGATTTTGGCAGGTTTATATAATGTCTGGTGCCCGAGAGGTTGCCACTGCCACACAGTTCTTGCATGTAAGTATTCTTCATTTAGTTTGTAAAATTCATCTTCTTTTGCCCTCCTATTTTGCTTAATAGTGGCAACTTTTTTTTTTTTTTTGTGATTATGTGATTAAGTTTTAGTTGGTTTATTTGATTATGTGGTTAAGTTTTAATTGGTTTATTTGATGAGATTAAGTTTTAATTGGTTTCTTTGCGGGTTCTTATTTGAATTTCCATTGCAGGGCACCTCTAGGCAAACTCTGTTTTTGCACAGAGAGACTCCGATTTCTCGGCGGAATCAGTTGTTGTGGGGCACACTTCGTAATAGTAGGCCTCAGCTGGGTTTATCTGCTGGAAGAGGCGTTTCATTAAGGTGCTATGCTCAATTGAAGCCTAGAGCTGTTGTTTCTGGAGGTGTGACTAGTTCTAAGCAGTCAAGTTTAATTGAAGAGCCTGCTTCAAAAATTGTCCATTTTTTCCGTGTGCCTTTGATGTAAGAGAATGCTACTTTTGAATTGCTCAAGTCTGTTCAAGCAAAAATATCAAATGAGATTGTGGGTTTGCAGACTGAGCAATGTTTTAATATTGGGTTTCAATCTGAGATTTCTAGTGAGAAGCTAGGGGTTCTTAGGTGGCTTCTTCAGGAAACCTATGAACCAGAGAATCTGGGGCCAGATAGCTTTCTTGAAAAGAAGAGAAAGGAAGGATTGAGTACTGTGATTGTTGAGGTTGGCCCTAGGTTGTCATTTTCTACTGCTTGGTCATCAAATGCAGTATCAATTTGCCGTTCTTGTGGATTGACTGAAGTGACTTGGATGGAAAGGTCCCGTCGATACTTGCTGTATAGTAAGGGAGCACTGCAAGAATATCAAATTAATGAGTTTGCTGCCATGGTTCATGATCGGATGACTGAGTGTGTCTATGCTCTCAAACTGACATCTTTTGAGATTGATTTGGTGCCTGAGGAAGTTCGATATGTACCTGTTATGGAGCAGGGGAGGAAAGCTTTGGAAGAGATTAATCAGGAGATGGGATTAGCTTTTGATGAACAAGATTTACAGTACTACACTGGGCTATTCAAGGAGGATATCAAGCGGAATCCATCAACTGTGGAATTGTTTGACATTGCACAATCCAACAGTGAGCACAGCAGACACTGGTTTTTTACTGGTAAGATTCTTATTAATGGACAGCCTGTGAATAGGACTCTGATGCAGATTGTGAAAAGCACTTTGCAGGCAAATCCAAACAATTCTGTGATTGGTTTCAACGATAATTCTAGTGCAATCAAGGGCTTCCAAGTCAAGCAATTGCGACCAGCTCAGCCTGGTATGACATGCCCGCTCAATGCAAAGAATCTTGACCTTGATATTTTGTTTACAGCAGAGACCCATAATTTCCCATGTGCTGTGGCACCTTATCCCGGGTCAGAAACTGGTGCTGGGGGTAGAATCAGGGATACCCATGCAACAGGTAGGGGTTCATTTCTCATTGCAGCAACAGCTGGTTACTGTGTTGGAAATCTGAATATAGAGGGCTCTTATGCACCATGGGAGGATCACTCTTTCTCATACCCATCAAATCTAGCTTCACCTTTGCAGATTCTCATTGATGCTAGCAATGGCGCATCAGATTATGGAAACAAATTTGGGGAGCCTTTACTTCAAGGTTATACTAGAACTTTTGGAATGCGACTTCCTAGTGGGGAGAGGCGGGAATGGTTGAAGCCAATTATGTTTAGTGGTGGTATTGGGCAGATTGATCATACCCATCAAATCTAGCTTCACCTTTGCAGATTCTCATTGATGCTAGCAATGGTGCATCAGATTATGGCAACAAATTCGGGGAGCCTTTAATTCAAGGTTATACTAGAACTTTTAGAATGTGACTTCCTAGTGGGGAGAGCCGGGAATGGTTGAAGCCAATTATGTTTAGTGGTGGTATTGGGCAGATTGATCATACCCATATAGTAAAAGGAGAACCTGACATTGGTATGTTGGTTGTAAAGATTGGGGGTCCTGCTTATCGAATTGGAATGGGAGGTGGGGCTGCATCAAGTATGGTAAGTGGCCAAAATGATGCAGACCTTGATTTTAATGCTGTTCAACTTGGGGATGCTGAGATGGCACAGAAACTTTATCGTGTTGTTCGTGCATGCATTGAGATGGGAGAGAATAATCCAATTATTAGTATCCATGATCAGGGAGCTGGTGGAAACTGTCATGTTGTCAAGGAAATTATATATCCAAAGGGTGCTGAGATTGACATCCGAGCAATTGTAGTCGGTGATCATACAATGTCTGTTTTGGAGATATGGGGTGCAGAGTATCAAGGGCAAGATGCAATCTTGGTGAAGCCTGAGAGCCGTGGTCTCTTGCAATCTATATGTGACAGAAAAAGGTTGTCAATGGCAGTTATTGGGGCGATAAATGGTGAAGGGCGTATTGTCTTGGTTGATAGCTTAGCTATTGAGAAATGCCTTTCAAGTGGACTGCCCCCTCCTCCTCCTGCTGTGGATCTTGAGCTAGAGAAAGTAATTGGGGATATGCCTCAGAAGACCTTTGAATTCCATCGAGTGGTTCATTCACAAGAACCACTTGACTTTGCGCCTGGGATTACAGTGATGGAGGCTTTGAAGAGGGTACTAAGACTTCCTTCTGTGTGTTCAAAACGCTTCTTGACAACAAAAGTGGATAGGTGCGTTACAGGTCTTGTGGCACAACAGCAAACAGTTGGTCCTTTGCAGATTACACTTGCTGATGTTGCTGTCATAGCTCATACATATACAGACTTGACTGGAGGTGCATGTGCAATTGGGGAGCAGCCAATTAAAGGCCTGCTTAATCCAAAGGCAATGGCAAGATTGGCTGTTGGACAAGCTCTCACAAATCTTGTTTGGGCTAAGGTTACTTCTCTCTCTGATGTTAAAGCTAGTGGAAACTGGATGTATGCTGCCAAGCTTGATGGGGAAGGGGCAGACATGTATGATGCTGCCATAGCTCTCTCTGAAGCTATGATTGAACTTGGCATTGCTATTGATGGAGGAAAGGACAGCCTCTCTATGGCAGCTCATGCATCTGGTGAAGTTGTTAAGGCTCCAGGTAATCTTGTTATTAGTGTCTACGTCACTTGTCCTGACATAACAAAAACAGTGACCCCAGATTTGAAATTGGGAGATGATGGTATATTACTTCACATTGACTTGGGAAAAGGGAAGCGACGGTTGGGTGCATCTGCCCTTGCTCAGGCATTTGATCAGGTTGGGGATGACTGTCCTGATCTTGATGATGTTCTTTACCTCAAAAGAGTTTTTGAAGGTGTCCAAAATCTTATTGGCAGTGATCTAATATCTTCTGGTCATGATATCAGTGATGGTGGACTGCTGATATGTGCTATGGAGATGGCCTTTGCTGGGAATTGTGGCATAGTTTTAGACTTAAGATCACTAGGGAATTCCCTATTCCCTGCACTTTTTGCAGAAGAGCTTGGTCTTGTTCTGGAGGTTAGCAGAAATAACTTGGACATTGTGATGCAAAAGCTTAACAATGTGGGGGTTTCTGCTGATATAGTTGGTCATGTGACTGCATCACCCTTGGTAGAATTGAGAGTTGATGGGGTAACTCATTTGAGCAAGGAAACTTCACTTCTTAGACATATGTGGGAGGAAACTAGTTTTCAACTGGAAAAATTTCAGAGAGTGGCTTCTTGTGTAGACTTGGAGAGAGAAGGCTTGAAGTCCAGGCATGAACCTTTGTGGAAATTGTCCTTTACTCTTTCCTTTACAGATGAGAAATACATGACTGCCACTTCAAAGCCAAAAGTGGCTGTAATTCGAGAGGAAGGTAGCAATGGTGACAGAGAGATGGCTGCAGCCCTTTATGCTGCTGGTTTTGAACCCTGGGATCTTACCATGTCTGACCTTTTGAATGGAGCTATCACTCTTCACGAATTTCGGGGGATTGTATTTGTGGGGGGTTTTAGTTATGCAGACGTCCTTGACTCTGCAAAAGGTTGGTCAGCTTCCATAAGATTCAATCAGCCACTTCTAAATCAATTTCAGGAGTTCTACAAGCGGCCCGACACATTTAGTCTTGGTGTGTGCAATGGGTGCCAGCTTATGGCTTTGTTGGGATGGGTCCCAGGCCCCAAAGTTGGTGGAGTGCTTGGAGCTGGGGGTGACCCATCACAACCAAGGTTTGTCCACAATGAGTCTGGTCGGTTTGAATGCTGCTTTGCAAGTGTCACGATAAAAGACTCACCTGCCATAATGTTCAAAGGAATGGAAGGTAGTACTCTGGGTGTGTGGGCTGCCCATGGTGAGGGAAGAGCATATTTCCCTGATGATGGTGTTCTTGATCATGTCATTAATTCAAATTTGGCCCCGGTTAATACTGTGATGATGATGGGTATCCAACAGAAGCCTACCCTTTCAATCTAAATGGCTCTCCCTTAGGAGTAGCAGAAATTTGTTCCACAGATGGGAGGCACCTCGCTATGATGCCTCATCCAGAGCATTGCTTCTTGATGTGGCAGTTCCCGTGGTATCCCATGCACTGGAATGTGGACAGGAAAGGCCCTAGCCCATGGTTAAAGATGTTCCAGAATGCTCGAGAATGGTGCTCATGAGAGAGGTTAGTCTATTTTAAATATAGTTCCTTGGTCTTCTTCCTTAAGTTGCTTATTAATAGTCTCTACCTTTCTGTTTTCAGATTTGCAGTTTGTCTGATGGATAGAGAGGAATGGATCGCCTATTAAAAGGCACGTTAAAAAGTTTTTTCGAAGTCGGGATGTCTTTGGATATCCTAAGCTCCTCATAAAGCTTAATTTTCTCTGCCAATAATTATACAAAAGTTCTAAATGGACACAGGTGTTTTCTTTTTTTCTTTTTTTTATTCTTTTTAAATTTATGGTGGTCTGTTCAATAGGTTGTGATTTCTCTTTCTTCTGGACTCTAGCTAAAAGACTAATACAAAATTTTAACAATTACCAGTGATTTTTTCTTTTGCAATTTCTTATCCTTTACTTTCTGAATGTTTGGGTACCATAGGGTCTAGCTAGTTTGTACACAACCTTCCACTCAATTTCTCTGGCCTGCGGTGGAAAATATATAATGGCCCATGGCTAAAAATTGTATGTCAAGTGCTTATTTCATCTGGTTCTATGCTATTTATTTGTCCTGTTGCACAGTGACATTTCATAACCTTGGATCGTTGAAACTTAAAATGGTAGGCATGCTTGCATTTTGTGTTTAACAGTCAAAGATTAACAGATGGTGAGTATTACTCAAGACTTAGTGAAAAAGTACCTGTATATTGTTCAAAATTCAGAGAGACTGTTTTAGCACTTTGTCTGTACAAGTTACCTAAAAAAATCATAAATTTCTGCAGTCCACAGGCCTCTTGCGCCATCAATACCCAGTGAGAACCCCTTTTTTTTTTTTTTTTTCTCATCAGATGGACTGGATGAGATATTCTCCTTTTCCAAAACTTGGAATCGAGAAAAAAAAGAAAAGCAGCGAAATCATTTTGAAACTAGAATAACCCTCTCTTTTCATCTTTAAACTCATGATCATTTTGATGTCATGAAGATTCATGTACGAATTTTACTCTTTGATTAAACTATATCAATTCTCATGTTGCAGAAGCTCCCAACATTTTATGGAAGCCTTTTTCTGTCAGGCCTCATCTTGGAATAGGTTCATATTATCATGGTCAATCTAACCATATACTGATGTGCAGCGATACATTTGTCCAATATTCCCTAGGAGTCTATCTGAAAGATTTGGATTCAGACATTCAAATGGGGAATTTTGAACTCTGCAACTGTCAAGACGTGGTATAATGCTTGGCAGGGAGTTTCATGCACTTTTGGGTCTGAAAGAAGCATTCATCCTTGCAGAATTGGCAATTCTTCTTTTGGAAGCATTAGGTATGCCACTGTTATTAAAATATCAATATTTTATGTTGGTTGATTTAATGTGACATGACTAGTCATGAAAACAGTATCTATTTAATTGATACCTCTTGACAATGCTATTCTTGAAATTAATCATCAGTTCCACCACTAAGGATTCTGTGAATGATTAAGAATCAAATCTTTACCATTTAGGGATGCAGTTGTTTGATCCAATAGTTATCATCATGAGACTATGCTTGATGTGTCTTAGCTGTAATTATTTGTTCCAGGATCACAATAATGATGAACTCAAATATTTTGTAGAAAGGCGTTGTGAGTAAATTGTTTCATTCTAACAGGACAGGGAGATTATGTTCAACATAAAATATTATGTAATTGAAAGCATAGTGAGACTATCCTTTGTGCATAAATTGTAAGCCTAGCTCTGGAAAATTGATATATTGGGATTGTAGTTTTTCTTGTAAATTTGTATATTGATGCCAAGATCTGCGATGCTCATCTATGGTATAGGATTCTTCTTTTCATTGCAATAAAAGATAAAGTTGTGTGTTGGCTTTACTGCAAAACCAACTGTTTTTGGATCCTTATATATTTCATGGCCATTTAATGTATGATCAATTTCTTCCTAGGTACATTCAACCTGGATCCAGTTTGCTATGGGCATGGCTATCTAAATTCTTGGCTGGGCTGTCTCTGCTATTATTCTTTCTCTACTTGCTAAGTTGGCAGAAGATTTATAATTTTTTTGGTACTCTTTGAGGATGAAATTTTATATTAGACTTGATAAAAAGTTGCTGAGTTTATGACTATCGTGGAAATCCGCCAAATGAGAATCTGTATTGCAGGAACTCAGTATTTATGATGTGTTTGATCTATTGTTTTAGTGTTGTATTAAAAAAAATGTTTGGTAAATAGAACAGCTTATTTGATTGTCCAAACCGCACTAGGCTTACAACCTCATTTAGAAATCATTGTACATACATAAGTATAATTGCAGATGCAAACAAAATTTTTTCCTGAAATGTAGCCAAAAACATCTGCTGCACAAGCTAACTTGCTGAAGATTTTCTTGTCCTCGATTGACAGTTCAGTTTGCATTGTTTTCACTGTCCAGCAGTGGACAATATGGGAAGATTTCTTGTTCCGCTCCTTCAAGGAGTATTTCTAAAGTGTTTGGTTGGATGTCGCAGAATAAATTTTGGCCCTCCCATTCATAGAGAGGAGGCAGTTGTACATTCATCTGGCTATCAAAAACCTGATTTTCAGTTGTATATCCTGAATTGTTCACTTGTGCACCTAGTTGACTTTGATAATATTGAGTGTTCATGGTATATTCAAGTGATGACATTTGTATCTCATCGTTTGGATTTGAAGTTGTTTGCCGGCTTCCATCGCTTGCAATACCAACTGTGAAATTAGCCATATGGTGTCCCAGAATTTCTATCTCCTCTTGTAAGCTGGCTATCTGGATGAAAAGTCAAAAAAGATTAAAACAACTCCACTAAGTTACGAAGTAATTGTACAGGAATTGGGAATGTTTGAGGAATAATGTAAAAACCTGTTGTTGGAGTGCAAAAATATGAGCAACGCAACCATATATAGGATCCCGCATGCGAGCCAGTGCTTCATAAGATATTGTCAAAGCAGCATCGCTTCGATTCTGTACGGGTAGATGTAATAATAGCTTTGAAACATTGCTTGCACCAAACACTTTGTGCACTGCTGCAAAGTGAGTTGCAGCTTGTTCATAACAGAAGTAAGGTGCAAACACGCATTCACTCGTGCATTTTCTTCTTAAAAACTTGCATGCACCACATGAAGAGCCCAGCCCTGTCATTGTCCTATGCTTTTTCGCTGATCTGTGTCAAGATGATTTCGCTTGTACTAGGGATGGCTTGTTTAGGAACTAGTGTTGAGATTTGCTCTTTATAATCATCACTTGCAAGTGTCAGAAGCCCTTTTTTTTTTATGGCCAAGAGACATTCCTTACTTTTCCAAAAGGTAGGTCTCTTTTGGGTCTCCGTTATGGGCTACAATTGTCATTCTCAAATTGGGTAAGCTTTCCCAATTCGTGCCTTTAAAAGGTCTTTTATATATAAATATAGACCTAATCATTATTGTCATTAATTGGGCTCTAAAAATGAGATATAATTGCCTTTGGTAGTATTATTATTTTTTTTATAACAATATCATTGCTCAGGCTACTATAACAGCTATTTGCTTCTACTTCCAATTATGATAAAGAAAACTAGATACAAAACATGCATAAAACTTTAGCAAATCAGGATTACAAGCTGGCTTTTTCAACTATAGCTTTAGTAGTTAGTAGTGTTCTGTTGTTTGTTATAGTAATATCAACTGTTATTAATAGCCAATGGTTGAGCATAAGATGTTTATTTGGCCATACTGATCTTCGTGCTGGTTGATGTCAGTAACATTATTGCATTAACTACTCATGACATTTTATGAAAGACTTCAAAAACACTAATGAATGAAAAGCCAGTTCAGCGAATGAAATTGCTGCAGCAGTTCGGTGAATAGGTCGTGGTCTTTTGTTTGAGAATATTTTATCGTTTTCAGTCAAATCAAGTTGTGAAAATTGGTGCATTGCGGCTTAAAACATGCACTTTTTACCTGATGAGAACAAATTGATGTTGTTTTATATGCAGAGTTCATAGCTTAGGCCATTGGGCATAGAGTCCATCACTCATGACAGCTTTTTTGTCTGGTTCTAGTAATTCCCTTAATTATGCAGCTTCTAATTCTGCATTATGTGCTAAAACTGTCTATTATTATGCATATTTTATTGCTTTACATTATCAGGTTTGGCTGTTGGCCACTTAATTAATAATGGGTCGGTGGCTGAAGACTTAAACACTGAAGACTTAAACAGGATTCCTCCAAGCCACGAGAGAAAAAAACTCACATGCTTATCAGCAACAGTAACAGCTTGTAAGTGCTCAGAACTTTTTTCCTTTTAGCTCTTCTTATGCTCCATGGCTCTAGAAACAGAGATGGGAGACAAAATGCAAATTTCAGTGACCTTAATTCTTACTTTGTGTCTTATCAGAACTGTATAATTTTTTTTGTTTTGATTGAAATATATGAATGGAAAGGGAGAGAGTGTTGTGAGATGGTGGTGGGGAGCTTTTCAACTTTTGGTTTTAACGATGAAAGTGTCTTTCTCTATCATGGAACAATGATCAATGATCTATTTTATCCATTTACAAATGCTAGGGGCTGCTTGCTAGTTCTAACCTTAGTGCCTATATTTGCATGTTCATGTAGCTTTTTTTAACAATTCTAAATCAATAAAAACTTAATAAGGCCTATAGGTTATAGTAAAAAGCTGCAATTCCTTTTCCACTTAGTTCCTCAATAATTTGAGCTGTAATCAACTCTGAAATCATTCAAGAATATCAGCATCTTATCAACTTGCTCTTTTTATATTTCAAAAAACAACGTTATCCCATGATAAACTACCAAATGGATGAATTGGTGATATGCCTGAATTATATCTTCATGTACAAATATTCAAACCATTGATGAATCTGCAGAGCTTTCCTGTGAAGAGTTTCCTGTTATTTTCTTATCAAATTTCATAGTTGAAACACTCAAGAGTCTAGAATGGTTGATGGTGTTGGTATAGGTCACTGTTTTTGCATTGAGCACTGAGATGAACTGTTGGCAGATTAAGTGACCTATACATTCAAAGCATTTAGAGCAATTATATCAATTTATGGAAGTAATTGGGTTTTCACACGTTTGGTTCCCTCGGTCTTAAGCTAACACCTTTGTCACCATATGATAGGTTGAGCTTTTGAGTTTATGTGATACAGAGCGGCTCAGGAAAAGGTTTCATACTGGGGATTAGGAAAGATGCCATGAACTCTGTATTTTTATTTTTGATTGAATTTAAATAATTAATACTATGCATGATCCCTTGCTGGTCGTTTTCATTTTATTTTCTTTTTTGTTTTTGTTTTGATCACTTAGTAGTGATATGTATTTATACTCGAAACATATATTATTTCATCAGACTAGGAAATGGTTTAGTAAGTGCATCTGAATTATTTGTAGTTTGTAAAAAATCATGGCTTATTTTAGGGGTGAGAAAAAAAAAACTGAAAATATGGTTAATCGCAAAATCGATTCAAAATTAAACTGATTTTTTTGTTAACTAATCTGATGAACTCAGTTACAGTTTTTAATTTTTACATTTTAAATTTTTGGTTCCGATTTTAATTTTTAAGTGTTGGTTAACCGTTAGTTCATGATTAACTGGTTCATATATATTATATTTGTATTTTTATACCTTCAAATTTTTTTTAATATATTTCTCTTTAAAATTTATCTACAATAATTTAAAATATATATTTATTTTTATATCTTAATTTTTTATATTTTTCTATAAAATTTATATAATACTTTAAACTAAATTTATATTATGTTATTTTATTTAATTAATAGTAATATTTATATATAGTAAATTATTAACTTTATATATATATATATATATATATATATTGATGTTTATATTTTATTTAATAGCATTTAACTACATTTTTTTATATTCTAGAGTTTATGTTTTAACATTTAATAATATTCAAAATTTTATACGATTTAAAATTAAATATATTAATTTTCAATAAATATTAAGTCTATTTTGTAATATTAGCTATTAATTTATTGAACATGAATTTTAGATAGTAAGTTATGTTTATTTTGTGATTTTTATTTTAAATTATTTTGTACATTTGAAATTGATTTGAATTTTACATATTTTTTTATATAATTTTGTGTTATAAATTTTAATGGTTAAACGAAAAATATTTATTAATTAAATTAAAAAATCGAAATTGATGAACTGGTTAACCGAATATATTAGACTGATTAATGTTTAGTGATTTTAAAAAATCGATATTAATAAACTGATTATTTTTTTTTTTACCATGAATCGGTTAACCAGTTTATAGTTACCTCTAATTTATTTATTTAACAGTTTAAACCAAATCTGCTTACAATTATTGAATATATATTTTAACTGATTAATTAATAATATCCTCGCTCCAAAATGAAAATTTTAAATAATTTTTGTTCGATGCGTTAGAGTTGTCTACGCCAATGAATAAAATTCAATTAAAAAAGCTATGTCCTCCATGTTACACGTACCATCATCTTGCCTTGTTGATAAACAGATACAAATGTAGTGTGGCGGTTATATCATTTTTCTTAATTAGATTTTATTTAATTAGTATTTACGTGGGTATCTTTAGCCCATGTAAATATAAAATATTCTTTTCATTCCATTTAACCTAACAATTTTTTTGTCAAGAAAATAATTAATTAATATAGATTCTGTAAAATATTTATTTTAATTTATTAAAATATTATTTTATTAATTTTTTTATAATTATATATTTTTATTTTAATAATTATATAGTATTTCGTAAGATGCCATTTGATGCTTTCATGCACTATGCTCAAGCGGATTGTGTTGGATTGCAATTCTTTTTTGTGCATACATAAAGATAAAATAGAAAAATTCATAATTAATGTTTAAATTTTGAAAATTATCACTTTAAATGTAATAATTTTTTTTTAAAAATTGTTATGATGAGTGAAATAAGGAGAGCATGTTAAAATTACTTTTAGTGGAATTAAAGTTCGCTTTTTCTTTTTGACAATTGTATTGTCACTCTTGTTTGTTAGAATTTTTACTTTGACTTTTAAGTAATAAGAAAAGGTCAGAAATTTTGATTAAGTATTTTCCAAAATAGTTTCTTATTTCTAAAGAGTTTTTATACTTGTTTTTATTGAATATTTCTAAACCCATTATAATTATAATATGGATAATATTTATCGTTTCATGATAATATTATATTAATTTTTTTTATTAAAATGAATTAAAACATTACATTTAAATAAATATAAAAAAATTAACATTAAAATTTTTTATTAAAATAAATTGAAACATTACATTTAAATAAATATAAAAAAATTCAACACTATTTGTTAACTGATACATATATTACACAATATATATCTGAAAAAACCGAGAAAACCAAGTTTCTTATTTCTAAAGAGTTTTTATACTTGTTTTGATTGAATATTTCTAATATGGATAATATTTATCATTTCATGATAATATTATATTAATTTTTTTATTAAAATAAATTAAAACATTACATTTAAATAAATATAAAAAATTTTAACACTATTAGTTAACAGATAGATATATTACACAACATATACCTAAAAAACTGAGAAAATCAAAGTGACCTCTTATAGCTCAAAAATTGAAATAGCAGAAGTGCCGGATCTCGTTTTGCTCATTGGCAAGCTTTGTCTATGAGCAACGAATGTGGGACAGAAGCATGAATCCACGGTCTAAATACCCTTTGGAGAGAAAATATGGGAAAAAAAATTTTGTAGAATTTCGATACACGTAGAAATTTCTGCAGCATTTGCAGAATTTCTCAGGCTTATTTTGTAAGGCCCAACATATACCCTAGGAGAAATGTGTGCTGATAGCATGTTTAGAGTAACGAAGAAACCAAAAAAAGGACACAAAGGGAAATAAAGAATAAGATAAGGATAATTTGGCAAATTAACATGTATTTATGTTTTTAAGAAATATTGAGTGAAGACCTAATTGAATGAATTGATAAGTGTGAGATTAAGTTAAGAAAATAAAATACTTAATTGATTAAAAGGGAATCTCTCCTAATGGTCACAAGTGGACCAATGGGACAGTGATATGTGTTATTCTAAAAAGTGGATAATTAAGGGGGAGATGAAAAGCCGGCCATAGAGAATCCCTTTTTGGTATTTCTTTATTTTATTTTCTGCTACCCATCTTTCTCAAATTTCCCTCTCATATTGGTGAATCAGGGATTGTATTAAAGACAAGTAAAGGTTTGAAGGTCAAGGAAGCATAAGACGGGTTTGTTTTCTTCTTTTGCTTCTTCTTAATTCTCAATATCAACAAGTTAAATTAAGAGTAAGGAATGGAAATTTACAAGTAAAGTGTAAATTATGTAATATTGGAGGAGATTTAAGCAAGAAGAGAGGAGAAGAAGTTGTTATGGAAGTGAAGAGAATTTTTAGGGCATCAAAGGTAAGGGAATCCCAAACTCTTTAATTCTATGTTTAAGAAATAGAAATTGAGTGTAAATACTATAGAGGCTATTTTAATTATGTGGGAGCATGATTTAAGAGTCTAGATATGTAAATAAGTTGATAATAATGTAAAAGTAATGTTAGAGAGGAATTATGTTATAGGAATCACTGGACCTGTCAAGATTGTTTTAATTATGGTACGAGTTCTAGAGCACCGATTAGAGTGATTCTAGTTAAAAATTAAAGTTAAGACATAGATATAAACGTTTTTAGAAGGAACTGAAATTGAATTCGACTCTTAGGTATATTGAATTTTGGCTTGAAGTTGGGTTTTGACTTTTGCCCTATCAATGGGAGCAGTCTGTATATTTTTATGTATATCTCTTTATGTAATGCTCTAAATCGCATGATTTTTAATTCTATGGAACCTAAAGATATTGTGGAATAAATGTCTAGAGAAAGTTTTTCCAAAAAATCATGTTTTCTAGGTCAACATTTGTATTTAAGTTGAACCTGGGAGTCTGCCTGCTGAATTCTGGGCAAATTACATCATCCTGATTGAGACACTTTTGTCTCAGCCGTGATAAAACATTCTGGATTGAATAGAAACAAGTGTCATGGCTAAAACCATTTTTTCTTAGCCGTGATCCTTCATTGTTTTAGTTTATACTTGATTTTTAGACTTTGAAAAGTTACTGAACAGTTTTCAAACTCTTTCGAACACTCTTAGAACCTTATGAACACATGTTTAAGGATATAACATGATATGTGAATCACATATATATGCATATACATATTTAGACATATAGACCTAAACTAAATTATGATCTATAATTAAGAAATCATTAAACATAAGCAAGTATATGTATATGAATATTCTAAAACTTTTATTGCAAGAATGAACTCTATGGTTATAAATATGATAAAGGGTATGTGTTTTACTATGTATATTGAAAGTACGCATGCATAGTTTTATGTTGGGCTTCAAGAATGCATTGAATAGTAGGCAAGTGAAAGTTTACAAGGATACATGTATGTTTTAACTAAAAATAAATACTATGTATATTTATACTAGTACCGATACTTGTATTGCAAGGGTTCCATAAATAAAGTAACATGATAAAGGCTAGAGATATATGTTTGATTATGTGATAGTATAAATTGACTTCTCTCGACATAATATATATATATGTGTGTGTGTGTGTGTGTGTGCGTGCGTGCGCGTGCGCTCACTGATTTCAATAATATGTGGATTTATAGAGTGAAATAACATGTAAAAAAAGGTAATACCTGCTTACAGTACTTGGTAGTGAATAGCTAGACATGCCTATAGGATGATATTATAGCTGCTACAGTCTCGACTCTGTTTGGATCCTACAGTTAGTCCCGAATTGGGACCTATAGTTTTGACCCCGTATGGGTCCTAAAATTTTGATACCTTCGGGTACTTATAAGATTAATTGCTACCTTCAGGTATCCACACCACTCGTTATCCACGTTTGTAAAACTTAGGTAGGCATTTATATTGACAATGTTAACAAAAAAATAAAAAGTTACATGACAAATCATATTGATAGTATGAAAGTATAATAAACATCTATATATGTATACAACTTGTAATGTTTCATGAAATATTGATTTTGATATGTATAGACAAGTGCAGATGATGGCAATACTTGTGAACTTAAGAAATGTAAATATGTGATGATAATCAAGTATAGTCTAGATATTACATAATGAATTAATGTTAGACATACATGTGAATATGTTGAGATTACCTGTGATAGATATGAATGATAGGTTTCGGACCCTTTTGTAGTAAGGGCATTACATATTTATAGAGTCTTGTGCTCTAAAATAGGAAATTATTTTTTAAAGAAAATAATATTAAAAAGAAAGTTACCTTTTTCCAAATTAGAAATTTTTCCTCATTGAAGAATTTGATATAGATCTCTTTCCATATCTGATTTATTTCTTTTCTGATATGGATCACTTAAATATCAGGATAATTACCATATTGATGTGGATCCCCTTCCATATCGGGAGTTATGGACGTATCCAAACTCTACAATCTCTCACTCGCACATGACAAAATAATTTTCAGTCGATATTTCCAATCATATAGGTAGATAAACTATGCGACCAGCATACATTGAGAGCACTGATGTTGTAACACCCTTAATTAAATAGCCATTATTAATCCACTTATCCACTTATTATTGGTTTAATTTATTTTTTCATCAAATTTTTACCAAAATTATTCCAAAAATATCTAAAAATGTTATTTAGGGTGTGTTTAAAATTTTCCCCTAAAATGAGTTCGTTTCGATATATTTTAGAGCCTGTAATTAAATTACCAGTCTGAAAGTCAATGTTTCAAGTTTGTCCAAAAATTAAGTTTTCACTTTCAAAAATCATTTACATTATTTCAAGAGATTTTATGTGATCAGAATAATTTTCTGAGATCCGTAGAATATTTTCTAGTCGATCGAAGTTTTGGTCAACCTTTTATGGTTTCACTAATTATTTTTATTTTTGGTGAGCTAAATAACTTCATTTTCTCCTCAAATTATATCACTGGACTTATCATGAATAGTATTTTCTAGTGGTGCAATAAAAATTTTACAAGTTTTGGTGACCTTCGGTCGATACTATTCATTCTAGTGTTATCGCTCATCGCCAGAAAGTGCTACTCATACAAGTTATGATTTTGGAGGCATTAGAGATGCTATATATACACCCATTAGGAATATATAGCATCTTGAAAAACAAAATCCTTTTTATCATATATGCCTAATCCCATATTGCTTTTCACATTTACTGTTTTAACTTGTGATCTCATAAAATAATTTTTGTATTCACTATTATGTCTTTACTCATAAAAACTATAATAGGCATGTTGGAAAGCCAAGAGACCATTAAATGTGATCTAAAAGCTATCTTTCTCTCTTACTATATCACATCCATCATGATTCAACTCGCTTTTCTAGTTAGATCCGCCAGTCTGAATTTATCTCATGACCTCTTGAAGACTAACTAAACTAGCCATACCGAACCGTATTTTAGGGATAAGTTAAGGGTTCTAAGGGTCATTCTCATATAGGATCTCACACTAGGGAAAGTTGAGATCAATTACTTTAAATTCCCTTGCGTTGGTCGAGTTAATGTAACGTCCCCAGATAGTCGCTCGTGAATATTGTTCGCTTTGGGCCGAGGCCCTCACGGTTTTGTTCCTGGGAGAATTACCCAAAACGCGTCCACAAGGGTAAGGTATCCATAGCCTTATAAGGACTACTTCGTTCACCTTACCAACCGATGTGGAATATTACAATTCACCCCACCTAAATAGGCCCAGCGTCCTCGCTGGCTTTGGGGCCCAGTATTACGCTGGCACACCGATCTGGCACCGGCTCTGATACCATCTGTAACGTCCCCAGATAGCCGCCCGTTAATATTGTCCGCTTTGGGCCGAGGCCTTCACGATTTTGTTCCTGGACGAATTACCCAAAACGCATTCACGAGGGTAAGGTATCCATAGTCTTATAAGGACTACTTCATTCACCTTACCAACCAATGTGGGATATTACAATCTTGGACTGTAGTTAGCTCTCTATCCATTAAAGACTGAAAAAAATTAGTCAATGGATTTGATACTAGGACTTTCTCTTCATGGTAGCAACTGAAATCTAGCAATAAAAAAATGTAGTTCTTCTTTATTAGTTGGATATATTATCTATTTAAATCTTCAAACAATAGTGTTAAGATGGAAAATCCTTGATATGCCCCAACAAATAGCATAATTGTATTCGTGAATTTGGTACCAAGTTACCTTTATGGAATTTCTATCAAGTGTATGCCTTTCCTACCTTTTATTTTTCATAATTAATTGCATTAAGTATGTCTAAGAGTCCTCTAAGTTACCTTTATGGCATCTCTATCTAATACTTTGTCAAAGTCCTCTAAGTTTTTTGGTGAATTGGTTAGGAATAAAATTTGCCATTCTCTACTGGCAGTTTCTGTAGAAGTCTTGTTTTTGGTCTCATATGTGGTTCTTTGACATGGCTATTTTGGTACTTTAATAAGCAAATTGGTTTGTATATGCATATCCATATACAATGATGAGCATATTTGGTATTATCCAGGATCGTGGTTATCATATTTCAGTTGAGGAAGGACAATTAATGGAGGCTCCTTGGAACAACTTGTCATGCCAAGAGTTTCAGGTTTAAAGCACAATGGCTCTCATTTAACTAATAACTTGATATATTTTCTTTTCCAATTTTTGTAATTAGTGGCTAGTTTTGTCTTTGAATCTTTTCTCTTCTCATGATGTTGTTTTTTATATGATTATGGAATTATCAAATTCCAGAGGTGTTGGCCACAATTTTAAATATGATTCCATTAGAACTTTATTGTGTGTACAAACACTACATTGCGTGTTCTCCTTTTTTTTCTTATTAGAATTCTGGATATAATTCTGCATTATCACAAAATCAGAATATCTAATTGTTCAAGTTTTGCTTTTTCCATGCATTTATAGTGAGTATACATGATTGATGTTCTTATGATATCACATGATTTGTGAAAGAAGATGTGAATTCTAGCAATCAATTTTGACAAATAAGTTCAATAACCATGTAACTAACCTTGAAGCTATTTATTTCACCTTTTGTGTTTGTTCATATGCTTTTTCTCCTGTACTACTCATTCTGTTCGAGAAATTCAATTAGTGAATGAGGCTGAATTATGCTCTATATATACAATAAGGTTCATAATTACTTAAGCAGGCCATCATTGGTTCTTATATTGGATTACTACCATACCTCATTATTCTTCTCCATTCTTTGTTGTAGCCTTGCCTTGAGTTTAATGGCGCAACTTCTAAAACCATTCAAGCCTTTGTTGAGTATGTTTTCGTGCTGACTATATATTTTATTTACTTGATATAGTGTCATATCACTGCTTACTTATCTCCACTATTCAGTATGATGTCACACATACTTATTCATGATCTAACCATAGGTGCTTAGATACTAGTCCTAAATAAAGTATAGAATCAAGTTTCACTATGCTGTGTGTTTTGCAAAACAACTCAGAATATTTCTCCCTTTGATCTTGTAGATTAAGAGAAATCCTTATATGCACCTAGTAAATAAACTTAAGAATAAAAGGTACCCTCCATATAAACCTTACCATTAAAAGTTATTTACAAGTGAACTATGACCTGGATGGATAACATTAATGCTTTGAAATGTGCACATTTCTCTTTGATGTTGCCACTTTCAGTCTTTTTTGCAATGCAAGGATAAGAATTCTATTAGGTTATATCTAAACTCTAGATTTAATCCATAAGTTTTTACTGGCTTGTCCCTAAAACATGATACTGATATTGAACTCACTATGTTTATTGATCTGAACATAAATTGCATATTTTAGTGTCAAAGAAGCCTTTTATAGTGGAGAAGGGCAATTGAGTAAAGTACTAAGATGATTTTACTGTCAGTTGTTGTCTATGAATGTAATATAGTATTTGTGTTGTTATGCTATTTTTTTTTTTGGAAAAAAAGCAATACCAGTGGAATAGATTGGCACTTCCTATGACAACTAATCAAGGATGGAAAAACAATAGAAAGGTGTAACTTGACAAAGGTGAAATAACATCCATTACTTATGAGATTTGGATAGAATAGTGAAAACACCAGGGCCTATTTGACCAAATCTCCATATTTCCTTTTTGATTTTTCATTCTTTGGCTATAAGCTATGGTTTAATTGTTGTTGGCATAGAATAACCCTTGGTAGCTTTTATGATATCCTTATATATGTTTTTAGTTATATATTGAATGTGTTTAACTTTATATTTCAACAATGCAGCATAAATATTTCCTTTCTATTTTTTTTTAATTCTTCCTTTGCCCTAATATTTCATTATATAACTTTTGCCTTTTGGATTATGTTTCTGTTTTTAGCCTAACGTAAAAACGGTTAGATGTGTATAATTCAAATATCATTGCCTGAACTTTCTCTTTCTCTACCATTAAGCTTAGAATTAGTTATCTATGAAGCATTATAATGCAAATGGCTCTGTATTTTAAGACCTTTAATTATAAGTGACTAGAGTATAAAGAAATAGTCTGTTGGCCTTTAAGGGGTGGGCTCTTGGAGGTCCAACTAATTGGTTTTAAAGTTTTGTGATCAGTGCTTATACACCATTAGAGAATAATACTGAGGCTAGGAAGTTGAAAACCTTGTCTAAGATTATAAAGCCATAACTTGGTTACCTAATAGAGAAAAAATAAATAAATAAAACCAGGTGTAATGGGACTAATCTTTGGTGTCATATGCAGATGTAAGATGTTTTTTTAGTCTTTGACATTTAAACTTTAGTTGTCACAAAATAAGCAAAATTGTGGCCCTATTAACATGTTTGTTTGGCAGCAGCAGCGCAAGTAACAGGTTTAAGCATTTCATAATCATTAATCATGTTTGTTATGCTATTTTCGATGCAAAATGTTTGTTGTTTGTTAGGCTAGATGCATAATATCACAAACTTTTGAAAAATAAAAAACAAGAGAACATAAAAAGAGAAGGTAAAGAGCTCCATGTTCGCATATGTGTGCTGATGCATCCTGAAAATATATGGTCGTGTGCTGATGCATCTTGAAAATATATGGTCTTGTAAGTGTTATGTTTGTACATTTGTATCTAACAATCTTTATCTTTTTTCTGAAACTTATGGGTTTATATGACAGTTTATTTAGCCTTCAGGATTTTAAAATCACATGGTCTGATTCACAGATTAGGCAAATTGATGGAGGCAGAGCTATCCAACTCATTCTTAACCAAAATTTAGGTTTATTTTATTATTCTTATTATTTTAATTTAGTTAATTTAGTTTATTCATTTTATCTAATAAGTGCATATTATTTCGAACTCTGGAAACATAACATAACTTAGTATTAGAAACTCAAGCTTTGCCTTTGATCCTAGACAATTTTATCGACTGGATGAAAGAAAACCATAGGTAGTTCAACAATTACGTGGATAATTTGGTGATTGCATTTCAATTAAAATTCTGATAACTGTAAGGGAATCTTTTCTTTTCCCCTTTAAATCTCATTTAGGTTTATTGCTTGAATTCAGTTAATTACTCACACATTATGATAGAGTAAACCAAAGTTCTAAATGATATGAGATTGGTTGATGTGTAGGCAGGGATATTCCAAGACCAAAACAAATGGAGCAGTTTCTTACAAACTAAGAGCAGTTTCTGGTCGAAGACTGTCGACAAAAAGGGATTGCATTTAGACTTAGTTTATATTACTGCAGCAATATTAGTTAGGAGCTAACTCTATATTTGGTAAGAAATTGTAAAGATTTATTTTGTTAGTTATTAATTTTAGGGAAATGGATTGTATAAATAATACTTTGTTTTATGTATTGGTTTTTATATGTTAGCTCTATATTTGTAATGAATTCATTACAAATTATATATATATGAAAGTATAAGATTATTATTTATATTTGTATCCATTATATATGAATTTTATAATATAATTAATTTATAGCATTAGAAAATTGATTTTTGTTAGACTTTTAGTGACAATTTTTGGTCCTTAAAAACTAAATAAATCACATAACTTACTTATTAGGGACAAGAAATTCAATCCTTAATAATATTTAGGGACTAGATTTTTGGTCCTTAAAAGCTTGGTCATACATTTGATATTTTTCATTAGGGACTAGAAATTCGATCCTTAATATTTTTTAAGGACCAAATTTTTGGTCCTTAAAAGCGTGATTAGTCACGTGATGGTGCTTAATAAGGACTAGAAATCTGATCCTTAATACTTTTTAGGGACTAAAATATTTTTAGTCCTTAAAAACTTTTAAAGTCCAGGTGCGAAATCTGGTCCTTGTTAGTCATTAACGACAAAACCTTTAAGGACCAGTTGAGAACTAGATTTTTGGTCCCTATTGACCTTTAAGAGTTTTACACTTTTAAGTACTAAAATTATGGTCGTTAAAAGTCATTTTTCTTGTAGTGCAAGATAATATCCAAAAATAAATGTATTTGTTTAATCAATAATAAAAATCCAATAATTTCCAAAAATAAGACACACATGTCTTTGAATAACAATAGGAAACACAAATCCTATCCAAAAATCAACTGACAAGATTATGACACTCATGCCAACTACTCGGGAAGTCTAATATTTCTCAAAACTAGTCTAGTCATAAGAAATGAATCTTTAACCATCCTCAACAATTTATAAAAAACCCCATAAACTCGATCGTGAAGCCATGGACGATACATACTATATCTACTTCTAAGCACCATATTTGATTTAGTGTTGCTTTTCAACACTCCTCTTTTTGTTACTTTGAACAAAAAATAGATAATGGCCTTTTATAAATTCCATTTCCTATGCTCCAGAGATTAACCATCAAGTTTTTCAAATCTGGAAGGTGATCAAAAGAATTAATCATCACCGTAATGAAGGTCCTATCATCCCTTCCTCGGTCAAGGCCACCAACCCAAATGCACTCCTGTATTTGTTCATACATGTACACAATATGATGCACTATTACATCAATGCCATCAACTCAAGCCTTCTTATACATACTTATATTGCAAAATCTTTGCACTCTTGCATTAGCTCTGCAATACTATGAGGAGTCTGTGGAATCACTTGAGTCCTTATCATCACTATTTTTGTTACATATAATAGAAAATAAATGGTTAGTACACTCATATACAAACACATATGATTGAAACTCATTTCAATAAAAAATAAGGACAATCCATAAAAATAATTTTCAAATAAATTTAAAAATTTAAGAAGTCATAAAACACATTTTCTATAATTTTTCAAAATATTTAAATTTAGAAAAAATCAAAAAATATTTTTATGGTCTTTAAAAAATTTTTAAAAATTGATAAAAAAATCAAAAAAATTGAAAAAATTAAATTAAAAAAAAATTTGAGCTGATTTGGTGGCCGAAGGCTCCTTCACACGCCTTTACGCGTCGGCGAGGATGGAACTTACGTGCTTACACGTGACACACACACATACATACCGACTAAAGGCTACTACCATATGGCGTT
Source organism: Excoecaria agallocha (assembly GCA_037975025.1). NCBI lineage: Eukaryota > Viridiplantae > Streptophyta > Magnoliopsida > Malpighiales > Euphorbiaceae > Excoecaria > Excoecaria agallocha. The sequence continues at coordinate 20,330 of JBBPFJ010000331.1, read as the reverse complement.
ACCCTAAAGGGCAACGTGTCTCCATGTCAGACCTCGATCTGACACGTGGCAAGCACACATTGGTCCACATGGCATTTAGGTGGATCCACATATACCACATGGTAAACTTTGAATAGGCTACATGTCGCTCAATGACACGTAAACATAACACCACTGAGCAGTCCATTAGTCCATGTGTTAGAATGACACATTATTCTGACATGTGGTGTTGACATGGGGCACCACCATAGTGGTCCACGTGTCAACCTCCCTTGGTCCACATGTAAGAATGATACTTCATCCTGACATGTGTTGTCACGTGGCACCACCTCAATAGTCCATGTGTCAGTGTGATGTTTCATTCTGACACAATGGTCACGCGCGTGCAAGACATATGGCCTCTAGCACTGGCCTAATGTAGGTGGCATGTGTATGCCATGCACTGTCCTAAAGGCATTTTTTGGCAACTATATTTTGGCCTATAGGGGATTTTTGTGGTCTATGAATTTGATGGTGTGGTCAAATTCAAAAATATGAACTTCCAATTTAGCGTTACAGACTTTTTACCCAATTTTCGGTGTATATATACACGAAAAATATATATATACAAAAAAAATCAAGAATACAGTAAATAACAATTATTTAGTATTCATGTAACCTATTTAAATCTATCAATTTACAGATAAATTAGAGATCAAATATAAACACTTGCCAGAACGCAAAAATAATAACTTTTAAACTAATGATAGATATATTACACAATATATATCCGAAAAGCATAGGGAATTAAACTTACCTCTTGTAGCACGAAAATCGAGGGAGCGAAAGCAGAAGCGCAAGATATTATTTCGCGTCATTGGCAGGCTTTATCTACAAGCAACGAATGTGGGATAAATGCATGAATCCACAGTCTAAATATCCTTTGGAGAGGAAATATAGGAAAATAAAATTTCTGCAGAGTTTCAATACATGTAGAAATTTCTGCATCATTTGCAAAATTTCTTTGGCCTATTTACAGAGTCTTGAGCTTTAAAATAGAAAATTATTCTTTAAAGAAAATAATATAAAAAGCAAAGTTACCTTTTTTTAAATTAAAAATTTTTTCTAATTAAAGGATTTGATATGAATCTCTTTTCATAACTTTTTTTTTATATGCATCACTTTCATATCAAGATAATTATCATATTAATATGGATCTCTTTTCTTATGGAGAGTTATGGAAGCATCTAGACTCTATCATTAACCAATAAATAATTTGTTATTACAAGAATTTTAGAAAAAAAATGTTTCGATTTTATTGCAGTGAGGTAGGATAAATTTTTTTTTTGAAATATGAATGAAATTTATAATTTGTTATATTTACATATAAAGATAAAAATGGCATTTAAAATTTTAATTAAAAAATGACTTCCCTTGTTTTTGTTAGAATCTCTTCCAACAAAAGCCACATCATTTTTGTTTTTTTTTTCTAAAAGAGTTTTTGAGGATAAAAATTATTTTAACAATTTTGCTTAAGAGTTTCAAAAGTAATTTATATGGTCTTCAAGGCACTTCGGCTTTCTAAAAGCCCAGCCAAACAGGGCTGCAATTAATCCATATTTTAACAATTAATTTTACATTTGATATAATATTCTTGTAAAACGGAATAAAGATACATTTATGTGGACTGATTTGATTGAAATGAAAGAGAAAAGGAAAATTTGTTTTTATTTTGTTAATTCGGTTTCTATTGGAGCATGCCAAGCATGGGCTTGCCCCTTTAAAATACCAAATATCCGCACTATCCTGGCCCTAATTATAGTCCACACCTTGTTTGAAGATACTTAGAGATTCATCAAGTTAATGCCACATGTTTTTATTTTTATGACTATGGGTTATAAAATTCATTTATTTACATGAATTTTGACTTCATTTAATCATCATAATGTGTGGATATTATCATATTATTATAATTCAATTGAGCTCAAAATCAACTGTATTATTATATTTAATCATAATGTATTAAATATGAACCGTTTAGTGAAAAATATAAAAATATTATTTATAATTCAATAGTTCATATATATTAACTATATTTGATGTACAGAATATACATTTTTAAAAATTTTAAATTCCCTTTCTCCTGCTATGAAAATTGAGGAAAATATAAATCGCTAGGCATTCAGTACATGGATATAAAGGCTTGGTAGCTGATCACAAAGATTATAACCATAAGCATTTCTAAAATTTCAAAAAAAATAATTACAAGAATACAAGGATTATATGGGACCCTAAGTGGCTTATTTCCATTTAAAACCCATCTCGTATTATTTTTATTTCTTTTTCATGACCAAAAATCAAAAGACAGACAAAACGGTATTAGTTTCCAAAAATTTTTGTGGTAATAAACCTGCCAAGTATTTTAGTGGTAAGCAGATGACCTTCAATGCTGACCTCTTAAGGACTGTTGAGGGCTCAAACTCTATCTAATGTCCTTGCGCCACGTGTCTCTCCATGCAATCTTGATTGTGTGGCCGTCAGGAATTGGGAAGCCAATCCTCAAAGAAATCCATTTTCCTTCACTCGAAAAATCTGCTTATAAGTCCCCACTTGAGTCCTCACTTCTCGCTCAAAGATCGATCACTCTGCATTTAGCTCTCCCATCTCCGACCACCCACTGCCGTCGTGTTAACATGGCTGCCACCATCTCCACCGTTGGCGCTGTCAACAGGGCACCGGTACTCTATTATTCTTTCCTGCCAATTTCTTTTGCCTTTCTAGTATTTTATGTGTACTGTACACTACCTTATAGCTTGGAACTCTTCAACCATAAATGTAACTAATTGTTCATTTTCAATATATCAAGTAATTTGTAGGTTTTAATGGTTTCACTTGCCCTTTTTCATTTCTGGGTCTTGCATTGTACAGTTAAAAAATGAGATCTTTATGCTGAATTTTACTCTATTTATACTATTGTAAGTGATGATTAATATATATCATATACAGGAACTTCATTAGTGTATTTGCATGTTATAGATTGAAGATTTAGTTTATACAAGTGACTGAAACAATACTTATTTATCATTTAGTTGGTAGGTAACCCGCACCCCATTAAAAGTTGTAGAAAATTTTGAGTTGGATTTTTTCTAGAAAAAAATACAATACCTATCTATTAATTAGTTATTTTAAACACTAGTGACTTGAATTTTTATGTGAATTATTGAGAGTAAAAGTGTTGAATTACGTGATGCAGCTAGCCTTGAACGGGTCAGGAGCTGGGCCCTCAGTCCCAACCTCAGCCTTTCTGGGGAAGAAAGTGAACTCATCAAGATTCACAAACGCTAAGCTATCACCATCGAGCTTCAAGGTTGTTGCAGAGGTCGATGAAACAAAGCAGACAAAGAAGGACAGATGGGCTGGTCTTGGTACTGACACATCTGATGATCAACAAGACATCACCAGAGGAAAGGGTATGGTTGACTCTCTCTTCCAAGCTCCCCAGGATGCCGGAACTCACTACGCCGTCATGAGTTCCTACGAATACATGAGCACTGGTCTCCGTCAGTAAGTATTATTCATTTGTAGACAAATAGTATCAGAATTTCTCAAATTTCAAATTACAGATGCTGACTTGGCATATTTGAATTTAGGTACAACCTTGACAACAACATGGATGGCTTCTACATTGCTCCTGCTTTCATGGACAAGCTTGTTGTTCACATCACCAAGAACTTCATGACACTCCCTAACATCAAAGTATAATTACTTCAAATATATATGGTCTCTTATTTATTCATACTTTACCCGAATTAACTAATTTTGGTGATTGTGTACTCATTCTTTGTTAGATTCCTCTCATCTTGGGTATCTGGGGAGGCAAAGGTCAAGGAAAATCCTTCCAGTGTGAGCTTGTCTTTGCCAAGATGGGAATTAAGTAAGTCTATATCTTCATTTTCATTATAAATCCGATAAATTTGATGGATTTTTGTTGATTAAATTCATAAACTAAACTAATCACAGACTGTCGTATGTTGTTGACATATGGCAGTTAATAATTAGAACATTGGTCCCCGAATAAATTCATGGACTTGGTTTAAGGAAGCATGATGGTAGCAAATAATCATTATGTTGTGTTATATATTTCAGCCCAATCATGATGAGTGCCGGAGAGCTGGAAAGTGGCAACGCAGGTGAACCTGCGAAGCTGATCAGGCAAAGGTACCGTGAGGCAGCTGATATAATCAAGAAAGGAAAAATGTGCTGCCTGTTCATCAACGATCTTGATGCCGGAGCTGGTAGAATGGGAGGAACTACTCAATACACAGTCAACAACCAGATGGTTAATGCTACTCTCATGAACATTGCTGATAACCCAACGAACGTTCAGCTTCCTGGCATGTACAACAAGGAAGAAAACCCCCGTGTCCCCATCATCGTCACTGGTAACGATTTCTCCACGCTGTATGCTCCCCTTATCCGTGATGGTCGTATGGAGAAATTCTACTGGGCTCCCACCAGAGAAGACAGAATCGGTGTCTGCACTGGAATCTTCAGGACTGATGGTGTACCCCCCGAAGACATTGTCAAGCTCGTCGACACCTTCCCAGGCCAATCCATAGGTAATTTTTAAATAACACAGTGTCATATAAGAAAATCAAAAGATGCAACATCTGATAAAACAAACGAGGTTTTAATAACACTGCTGCTTTGTACAGACTTTTTCGGAGCTCTTAGGGCTAGAGTCTATGACGATGAAGTGAGGAAGTGGGTCTCAGGAGTTGGAGTGGACAGGGTTGGTAAGAGCTTAGTGAACTCAAAGGAAGGACCACCAACATTCGAGCAACCAAAAATGTCACTGGACAAGCTGCTTGAGTATGGACAAATGCTTGTCCAAGAACAAGAGAATGTAAAGAGAGTCCAATTGGCTGACAAGTATTTGAGTGAGGCTGCTCTTGGTGAAGCCAACCAAGATGCTATTGATCGTGGAACTTTCTACGGTTAGCTCCCTTCATCCTATTAAGGGCCTTTGATGGGAGGTTTGCACCGATATGAGTATTATGTTCAATGAGATTCAGGCTTAATGCATTTGTAGGTCCATATACTTGGAGGAAAAAAAAAAAAGTTACGGAGACACTCTAAAACATTGAAACATTATTTAACTCTAAATTTATTTATTTTGTTACTCTAGAACATTTTTAGCTATATGACATATAAGGTGTCAGAATAATGAAATTACTGACGCCTAAATGTCATGTATACTAAAAGTGTTTAAACAGTAATAAAATGAACGAATTTAGATTTTTATATGATTTTTCAAAATGATGTGTCTAAATGAGTCTTCTGATCAAGTGAAAAAACCTACCTATGTATTAATCCTAATTAAGATTAAGGGGAAGATAGGTTAGTTTTAAATGTTTATTGTGGATTTTGGATTGCAGGCAAAGCTGCTCAGCAAGTGCATGTCCCAGTTCCCGAAGGTTGCACAGATCCAGGTGCACAAAACTTTGACCCAACAGCTAGAAGTGATGATGGAAGCTGCAATTATCAAGTCTAGGCCTTTTTTTAGGATTAATATATTGTTCGTCTAGTGGAAGGCTAATGCACTTCCCAATTAAGTCATCATCTTGTGGGATAATAAGCTATATTGTTTCCTTTTCTCAAGTGGATTGCTATCCTCTAATTTTGTGTAATATTTTTTCACTTTCATTTTTAGAAGAGTGCTTGTTTTCCCTACCACCTGCATCTACTCTAATTCCACTTTTTACTATTTTTACCCTTACATTAATTAGTGAAAATACATAATGAATGTTCATTAACTCAATTAATTCGAATTTGCATTGGACAAGTTCATAAAGAGAATAAAATATATTTTTTAAAATATTTAAAAATATATATATAATACCTAAAGTTAGAACATAAAATCTTTGATTAAAAGAGAAATGATCCCTGCCGGATCCCATCTGACTCGTTGGAGGTAATTTGCAAATATTTTCTTCAAAATTAAAATCATTGCAAATGTTGGCTCTTGTGTGTAATCCTGTCCTTGGACCAGCAATTGGGTTGGGCTCGGTGAAGTAGAGGTTGATGTGAATCCAGCAGTACAACAAACTAGAAATAGGGGTTTTTACACAAATATACATCTTTTTTTTCAAAATCTTTCACAAAATACAATTTTTCTACGTATCTTATTTTCTTATTTGGTAAAGTTTCTATCTGATACCTATACCTTTTATTTTTATCCTTGTTGTTTCCTAAGTTCATTTCTTATATTAATTAATGTTCTTCTTATATTTACTTTTAATTTTTATTTTGTTAACATTTCTCTTAAAAATGCTTGTCTAAAATTTTCTGAAACTTCTTCTTGACATTCTATTTCATTATCATATAAAGCACTTATTTGACTATCCACTTCTCTTATAGCATTATTAATATCAGTTATGGTAGATAAATTTAATAAATCTAAATATTGGCCAAATTTTTCTACTATGTTAGTCATTTTATTTAGTTGATTCTAGTAAATTTTGTAATTCTGCTTTATTGGATTTTAAATCATCTATTAATAATTTTATTGTATTTTTATTTCCTTTATCTTTTTTAAATAATTAATTCTTTTTGTTATATTTATTATGTGTTCTTCTTTCTTTCGGATTACCGTTCTTTGTGCAAAAGTCATTTAGGCTTCATTTAATTTTATACTAGCTATGTTTATTTTTTCTGTAATTTTTTCCAAATATTTTTCTAGTTCATTTTTTATGTTAATTAATTTCTCTCGTATTTCTTGTAATCTGGGTATTTTATAGTTTTCTTCAGTGTTATTTAATTCCATAAATATGCATGCATTTTTCATATTCCTAATTCTATCATTATAATAATTTATTTTTCCTGTTATTTTATGACATGTCTTTAATATTAAAACACAAGTTTCTCTTATTATTACACTTAACATGTTGCTCTAGGCTCTGATACCGGTATAAGACGGAATTTGTTTACGGATCTTAATTTCTTCTTCTTGTTCTATTAATTTCTAGACAAGTATTTATTATTTCTGTTACTATTGTGTTTTTAGCATGATTATCACTATATAAGCTATCTATAATTTGATTTTTTAGTTCTTCATTTAATAGAGAGGTTGCAATTATGTCTAAATTTTGATGAAAAGTTAATTTTATGTTTTCTTTTAATCCATTCATATCTCTTACTATTTCTAGAATATATCTTTCTTTACTTAGATCTTTAGAATTGAAATAATCTTATACTCATTTCTTCTATCCTAAAGGTATTTTATTTATTTTATTTCTTAAAATTTTTATTCTTGTGTTATTAATTTTGAACATATATTATAAACTTTTTATTCTTTCATATAAATTATAAGATGGAGTTAATTCGAAAATTTCTATAAATTAGTTATTTTCATTTTCTCTTTTTAATTGAATTTTTAATTCTGAATTGTATTCTAAAATATTGTCAATTCTATTTTGTATTTCAGTTATTTGTCTTCTTATTTTATTCATTTTAGATTAAGAAATTTAACAATTTCTTTTTTAAAAACATTCTTTCTTTTCACCTTTTACTTATTGAAAACTAATATCATAAACAAACAAAGATCAGGTTTTCAATATACCTTATAAATCTCCTTTAGGGTCCACTATGCTTCCTTTGATGCTACTAAAATCCTGTTATCAATGATTTATGATAACAGTTCACCCTTAGACTGAAGACGTTAGGGGTTGATCTATGCTTGCCCAATCTCTGCCCTTTCTTTGCATAATTTGTCTCGTGGAAGGCTAATGCACTTTCCAATCAAGTCATCATCTTGTGGGATAATAAGCTATATTGTTTCCTTTTCTTAAGTGGATTGCTATCCTCTAATTTTGTGCAATATTTTTTCACTTTCAATTTTAAAGAGCGCTTGTTTTCTCTACCTCCTGCATCTACTCTAATTCCACTTTTTACTATTTTTACCCTTACATTAATTAGTAAAAATACATAATGAATGTTAATTGACTCAATTAATTCGAATTCGAGTCGGACAAGTTCATAAAGAGAATAAAATGTTTTTTTTAAATATTTAAAAATGCTATATAATACCTAAATTTTGAACATATTTTCTTCAAAATGCTATATAATACCTAAATATTTAAAAATGTAATTTGCAAATATTTTCTTCAAAATTAAAATCATTGCAAATGTTGGCTCTTGTGTGTATTCTTGTCCCTTGGGCCAGCAATTGGGTTGGGCTCAGTGAAGTAGAAGTTGATGTGAATCCAGCAGTACAAGCAACTAGAAATATATGATATATTGGGTTAGCCCATTTATACCATTTTTCTTCTCCGGCCCAATCGAGGTAGCTGAAAAAGTTCATTTTTTGCAAGCCCGTTTAACCAATTACGGGTCATAGCCCATGTAACTAAATGTTATGGCAATGGAAGAGCTGCTAAGTAGTAACTTTTTGGCTAAAGATAAAATGAATTTTTAACAATAATGGTCAGTCGTCTATAATAGATTATAATGTTAATATATTATTTTTTTACAAAATAAATTTTTTTCTATGAATTTTAAAAGCGTTGATAAAAAATTTTAAATTGTGAATAATTAGCTTTAAAATATTCCATCGGTTTCAAAATATTTGTCACTTCCATTCCAACTTATTATCTCTAATTTTAATTAAGTGATCAATACAAAATTAAATAAAAAAAAATTTGACAAATCACTGAAAATTTATCTAAAATTTAGAATATTAATTTAATTTTTTTTATTTTAATGAAAAAACTTTAAACGATATATAAATTGAGAAAGAGGGTATGGAAAGTAATTATGCAAAATATTCTAACATATTAAATTCATAAATCCAACAACTATGTGTGGTTACCTTACCTGACTCCAAGTTTAAGGATAATTTCAAACTCTCTTTCTTTTTATTTTAAATAATTATAATGAAATTGAAAATTTCGGACTCCTTATGCTAAAATAGTAATAAAAAAGTATTTGGTTGTAATGCGACGGTACTAAAATGGCGAAACTAAGGAAGAAGTGTCTCCATCAGTATGGTACCTCTACTAAAATATTTTTACGTTAAGAGTTGTAGTTGTTGTTGGGTGTTGACTCCATGTATATTTTTATAATAATTTACCCCACAAGTCGCCTCAATCATATACTCCCTCTGTTTTTTTTTATCAATCACTTTTGTTACTTTCACTAGGATTAAGAAATAATAAATAGACTTAAAGTTAGTATTAAATTACGTGATTAAGATTAAATTATCAAATCTGATTGGTTCTAACTTTATTGAAAAAGAAAAATAAATTAAAAAAACAGATAAATCGAATTTAAATTTTACTCAAAAGTGACTGATAAAAAAAAACGGAGGGAGTAATTAAGTTGGTTTTGTTTGGTAATTAAGGTGTCTTATTCTAATGGTTTTAAAATGGGAACTTTTTAATGATTTGTTTTTGTTCAGACAAGTTGATAATTTTTTATTTTACGGTCGAATAATTTTAAAATCAAATTGAAGTTAAAACTCGATAAAATGCAATTTAAAATTTATGTTTTGGTAATTACAAACGCACGCATCGTATATAAATTTTTTATAATAATTTAAAATAATTGGCAAAGGTTTTACTTAAAAAAGAAACAAAGAAAGATATTTTGACTAAATTGAATTATTTATAGTGATAATAAGAACACCAAGGTCAACATATTACTTCTTTTTGGTCATGACCAGATCATTATGCAAATGGATTTCAAAACCATGTGCAGAAAAGAAGCCCCATCACTATTCTATTTCAAATCGCCACTAATCTTTTTTATTATTTTTATTTTCAAAATTTTATTTTAATTCCCCACTTGAAAAACAAGAGGAAAATACATATTCCTTATCATCTCTCTCATGGAGTTAAGTTGACTTTCATAGTGTTTATCTATGAACTTGCTTCGCTTGGAGGCAGTAATTGTGATGGCTGCCCTGTGGATTGCGTCCATTCGTACGGGAAACAAGCACATTATTTATATTCTTCATTATATTCAATATATTATCTATTAATAAAAACTATTATTACTCAAATTTAAGACTTTACGACCTTAATAATGCAAGATAGTATTACTAAGTTAAAATTTATTAATATCTTTCTACATATATATTTGAATTTCAAGTAGCAAACAAATTAAATTGGATGGATTTGGATCGGGTTATATGATAGATTAAATCACACAAAAAGACTAAATTGTATGTGAATCAAAATTATATGAGCCATAAATGAATTAAATTGAATAGTATTGGGTTAAATTATCATCCAAATGGATCATTAACTATTAAATGAATCGTAAATGTATTGAATTAACAAATCAAATTTTTTACAATAATTTAAGATTATCATTTAAAAAATCATTAAAATTAAATAGTGTATAAAAATAATTATTTTTATATACAACTATACAAAAAGATGCAAAACTACAACTAATATAGATAGATCATAAATAGATCAGGTCATATAGGATTTAATCACATTTTTATGAACAATTTGGACCGAATTGATTGCTTCTAAATTTAAAATCTCATATCTTAACAAAATCACAAAAAAAAAAAAGATGAGTTTTCAAAATTGTTAAATGCTAGAGAATATCATTCAATGAATGATATTATAAAAACAACAAAAGCAATTAATATATGATAAATAGGAAAAATGGTGGGGCAGGGATTTTGTGGTTGTTTTGTAAAGAAGAATAGAAGATGGTGGATTAGCAGGTGTTACTTCTTTTTCTTATCCTTTTTTAGCCCAAACATTTTTTCTTGGCTTTCTTCCTTGTTTGTTTTGCAAATATGAAAATATGATTTGATAGATAAAGACTAATCGAACTAATGGCCTAGACCAAAGGAGTGGATCTACTGTATAATAATAATAATAATAATAATAATAATAATAATAATATGGTTATTATTATTATGATTTGGCAGTATTTTTCTTAAATTGGTTAAGCGCACTGCGCACATGCTTGTCGTCTCTTACTGTATAAGGACAAGTGACAAAAAGTTAGGAAATTCAAAATCTTAATTATTTAAATTTTAAGAATAATTATTGGAAGATTTTAATCTGTCTTTATATTAATTATCCTCAACTAGGCTGTTAAGAATAATTATTGTAACGATTGGACAAAATTTTGACATTTAGCAGCCTAGTTGAGATTAATATAAAGACAGAATTAATCAACAATTAACCCCCAAGACAAACCATTTGCTGTGATGCCACTTGTTCATTTTATATTTCGTAAAACCTTCAAATTTTTATTTATTTGGTTGTATAATACCACGGCTATAAGTTTTGGATGAAGTGAATTAATGTTGAAATTTAAACTAGTTTAACTGCATGCTTACATTATAATTAACCGTTAGTTTTTAAAAATAAAAATTATAAATTTAAATTTTTAATTTGATTAACTTAAAAATTAATTCAATTTCGAATCAATTTTTTAATTAACTAAAATTTTTGCTCAACCCTATAATGAAACATGATAAATTTAAATAAAAAGCTGAAAATATAATGATATAGCTGTAAGACGAACCAAAACTAATTGGTTATCCTCAAAATTAAAATTGAAATAATATATATGCTTAAGTAGTCTAATTATCCAAAAGCTATTTTAAAAAAGTGAGCTAAAATTAAATTTTCAATGGAATTTTGATGTTCATATATATTTTTCATTGGAATTTAGGAAGAACGGAACACTACGGAAGCATGAGAATATTTTTGTTTAGCACAGTGCATGATAATTTCACGTGGAATAAATCAGAAAGCAAAATGTAATCAACTCAACTGCGAGTTTGGTAAATGTGATGGAAAAATTGGCTAAAAATGAAAAGGAAAAGATATGAAAAAGGTGGGGGCGGTGAAATGGGACCCACAAAATTAAAAGCCAAATCTGGACAGTGGCAATGCAATGTGCTTTAAATTAAAATTTGGACAATCAATTCATAAACGTGTTGTAAGATTGCATTTGGACTGTATGGAACAGAATGTATTGGGTCCCATTTAATGGATTCATGTGCTGTTATTTTCTTATTCGACCAACTCACTGTATACCTACGCACTACATAGTTTCTTGTCCACAATTTTCAGTTTTAATTACATAATATAAACGAGCATGAAATGATTAATTAATTTATTAATAATTTTTTTAAATTAATTTATTATTATTAATTAATTATTATATTAATTTTAATTTTTAACTTAATTTTTCAGATTGATTTATTAATTAATTATTAAAAAATTTTAATATATAAATTTAATAAATTATATAATTTATAATATTATTTTTAATAATTAAAAATACTTTAAAAATAAAAAAAATACTAATTAAATATAATATTTATTAAAATAATCAAAATAAAATTTCTATAATTAATTATAAAAATTAAAAATATTTAATATAAAACTAACAATATAATGCTAATTATGTACATAATTTTAATATTTATTTACTAAAAATATATATTTTACGAAATTATATATTATAATATTTATAAATTATACAAAAATTTAAAAATATAGTTGTAAAATTTAAAATATAATTCATAATATATATATATATATATATATATATATATTCGATTTTTATTTTTGATCGGTTAACCATCGATTTTTAAAATAAAAATCATAAACCTAAAATTTTGGTTCGATTAATATAAAAATGATTTGATTTTGAATCGATTTTTCGATTAACCTAAATTTTGGTTAAGCATGCTTATCCTTATTACATACATTTATGTTTTACAAGATGAGTCTAGAATTAGAAAATTTTTATTTTTTTATAGATTTATTTAATATAATTTTAAATTAATCGAATAAGTAAATTTTTAAATATTATATTATGAAAAGAAATTCATTTACGTCATAATGAAATTAATTGTATTTCAGTATCGTCACGTCTTCATCAACCAAGCACGACTTTTATGTTGGTAGATATTTTTTCATTTTCTTGGTAATGTTAGGTTCGTTTTGTGGATATGATTAATTTAATTAATGGACTATTTTTTTTTTCTTTTTTCCTGTTTGTCGTTGTTCTCTTCAATAATTAGATTTAATTATAATGGTCTTCCTCCTTGTTTTGTGAATATGACTCTCAGATATCAAAATGTTCTTCCTCCTTGTTTGTAATCTTTTACAAACTAATATGAGCTTGATTACTTAAAATCGAGTCTAAATTTAATTTTTATTGTATGTGAATTAAGAATTTAATTAGTTTAAATTACAGCAAGATTGAGTTTTATCTTTTTAGTTTTTAGTTAACGTTCTATATAAAGTTTTATTTTGCATAATTCGCAATTTTTCCATTACTTAGTATATGCAATTTTTTTTATTAAAAAAAAAAATTCAGACAGAATATGGTGTGAAATTGGGAATGGTTCACCTTTACGCTCAAAAAGCTAAAATAAATAAAATTCATCAATAAAAAGCATGGTTCTTCCTTCTTTTTCCCTACATGCATGGAGCCGTCTATAATTCAGACAAAATATTGTGTGATTTTGTTTTATCAATTTTTTTTTTCAATTCTCGTGATCAGTACATTTTTTTTTAAATTTTTGAAAATAATTTCAAATTATATTTATATTGTGTCATATTTATAGTACATGTCTATAATATTCTTTGAAAAATTTTATCCTTTTAAAAAATAAGTCAATTTTTTTAAAAAAATTTGTAAAAGTTATTAAAATTGAGAAGTGATTGAAATATATTGATTAAGAAAAAATAATATAAAATTAAAATTTAATTTGATAATTTATAAATCAGTTAATCAATATAATGTCAAACAAAATATAGATTTCATCCAATAATTCAAATTGAAATTTAAAATGATCTGACATAAAAATGATCCATAATTAATAATTTGATCCAATAACGATCAAAATTGATTCAATGTTGTGATAATTACGAGATATTTGAATGACTATAAAACTCATCATTTTCCCTATTCTAGTAGACATCTACTTCTTCTATTTTGTGCCTATAAATACCCTATTGTGGTTATTCATTAGATACAATCAATAAGAGAAAATTCTTTATTCTACTATTTCTGTCTTTGCTTTACTTAGTTTATAACATTCAAATTAATTTTAACAAATCCGACCCATTTGACAGATTAAATTGCATTTTATTGTATTTGTTTTTATTGTTGCATTAGTTATAAATTCTCATGTTTTTTGATTGAAAATCATGAAGAAAACATAAATAATTTAATGCAATTCTTAGAAAAATGAATAGAAATTGAAAATAATATCTTTGATTCTTGTAACATATTGGGGACTTTTATATGAAAAATGTCTTTTGGAAAACTATTTAGAAAAATGGTGTGGTTTTAGGACAATTTATGGAAATGGGGTGAGACAGATTCAATCCCGTAGTACTTTCCTACGGGAACAGTAAATATCACGTGTCCCTAGGCAAATCTGCATCGGAGTCAAAAGGTAGCGCGGCGGACGAGGCAGGGCAGGAATCTTACTGATCCCGTAGCTGCCACCTGCGGGATCAGCAGCTGATCCCGTAGGCAGCAGCTGCAGGATCAGCAGGATTCCCGATCGGCAGCCTTCCACCGGTGCCCCTTCACGCGTGAACAGCTCCACCTCTTCCACCTTATTCTCTTCTCACTTCACTCCTTTCTTTCACTTATTCTTTCTTTCATTCTTTCTTTCTTTCACCTTATTCTTTCTTTCACCTTCATCTTCAACATCTTCGGCCTTCATCTTCAACTTCTAAGTTTGAGCTCAACATCAACATATTTAAGAATTTATTTCACCATGAAAGGGTCACTATTTAAGGTATGTAAATAAGTAGTGTAAAAATTTGATAGAATTATATTAATTATTTGATAAGTTAGGTATTTTAATTGTAATAATAATTGAAAATTTAGATAATGAATGAAAATGATATTTGCATGCATATATATATATATATATATATATATATATATATATATATATATATATATATATATATATATATATATATATATATATATATTAATGAATTAATTTATTAATTTAATAAGTTTGTTGTTTTAATTGTTGTTGTTGTAAAAAATTTAAAATAATAATTGAAATTAATATTTGTATATATTGCTATAAAATTGTAGGTATATTTTGTGAAATTTTTTGTAAAATTTGTTGATGGTTAGTTGGAAAAAAGAAGTCATCAATTAAGGTACGTAAAAAAATATGCATATATGTATTAATGAATTAATTTTTTTATTTGATAAGTTATTTATTTTAATTGTTGTTGTAAAAAAATTAAAATAATAATTACAATTAATATTTGTATATATTATTGTAAAATTGTAGGTATATTTTGTAAATTGTAAGTATATTTTGTAAATTTATTGTAAAACTTATTGTTGGTTGGTTGGTTGAAAAAAGGAATGCATCAATTAAGGTACGAAATAAATTTATATATATGTATTATTGAAATAATTTATTTGTTTATTTATTTAATAAGTGATGTAACCGTAATTATTATTGTTGTAAGAAATTTGAATTAATTATTGAAAATAATATTTGTATATGTTGTAAAATTGTATATTTATTTTGTAATATTGTTTGATAATAATTATTGAATATATTTGTGTAAAATTATAGGTTTGCCTTTATATTGTTTAATATCGTGAAAAAAATTAGGTAAGTTTTAAAATTTAATTTTTTATAAATAAATAATAGTAATTTTGAATTATTTATGTGATATTTGACTATCGATTGTTATTTTAATGAAATTTAGGTAATTGAAAAAATGGATTATTTTTGGAATCAGCCTTATATTAATCCAGGACCATACGTAGATGATCTGCTGACGTTGTTGAATGGAAAGCATAGGGCATATTCGGTTTGGGCGAACAATGTAATTATATTTATATTATTTAATTAATTATTTATTTATATGTATGTGTGAAGATATATACAAAGATAGACAGATGCGCACAGTTGTGTGAATGTTTTTATATATGCAGGTTAAACATGATGTATTATTTGCCCGTAGAGGTAGTTTGGGTGCTCATTATGAAAACATCGATGATAGAATCATACCCTATTTAAGATTGACGGGATTTTATGGAGTATCTCAGATTGGGGTGATGCATGTCGATGCCAATCTGATGACTGCACTTGTGGAAAGGTGGAGACCAGAAACACACACTTTTCACTTATCAGTTGGTGAAGCAACAATAACGTTGCAGGATATCGAGATATTGACAGGTTTACCCATCGATGGGCGTGCGATCACAGGTCATTTAAACTATAATTGGCCTATTATGTGTCAACAACTTTTAGGACAAATGCCTCCATTTGAGAGGGCACCTTGAACGAGATTGGGAAAATAAATTTGCCACTTTCATTTTTGAGTGGGAGAATCGACAAAATCGTGTTGTCAGTACACCTCTTATCACATCACCATTACATTTAAGGTCACAATATATGCAATGGTATATCCTCAGAACGAGACGATGGATAAGTCGTACGGGAGCTGCTTATGGGGCTGCGGTATGAAATTTAAATCATTGAGATAAATAAAATTGATATTATTTTTTTATAAATATTTTAACTAATGAAATTTAATGTTTGCAGTCTGACGGTGTAGAAAGGATTTTCCATAATGATATGGCAGCGTCGTCATCAAGCCAAGGTGGCGATATTCATTCAATATCAGAATCCATTTTAGGTGCATTGGGAGCAATTGACAGGACCTCGACTGATTACCCACGACAGCCTGTTCCGCGTCCTGTACAAATTCCACCAATGTCAAGACCTTATGTAGAATTCAGGCAAACAAGAAGAAGTAGAAGGGGGATGGCGGAGAGGCGGACAACTGTGCCCCCAATTCATATTCCACCGGGAGTTCAGCAGGTACCCCAACCTATGTTATGGCCTTATGGTTTTGGTGATAGTTCTGGTTCATTTGGAATGCCTGCTTTTGTGCAACCTACATTTTATGATCCACAATCCGGTCCACCTACATGCTATGACTATGAAGCAGGTCCATCACGTTTGAATGTTGACTTGAATGTTAGTATATCTGAACCGGAACAAGCAGGGTACAATTCTGTAATTCCTCCTATCAATATGCAAGGAGGAATGAATGATCCCATTCCACAAGATGATTTTCTAGATGAACTTATACATGATACGAATGTGATGTCTGATCAGGTTTTTATGGATCAACCATTATATAGTGGGGGTTTCAACGATTCCATACCGGAACAAACAGATCCTGAAAATTTCAGCAGTAGTTCTTATTCTCGTTTTAGATAATTTTAATTTTGTTATGTAAAACTTTGGCTTAATAATTTTAATTTTGTTATGTAAAACTTTGGCTAGTTAATGTAGTGTTTGTGAATTTGATGGGTGTTCATTACATTAATCAAGGCTTAATAATTTAACCATATGGTAGTTGATGGGTGTTCATTACATTAATCAGTCATTTAACCATAAGTGATGGGTGTTCATTACATTAATCAAGGCTTAATAATTTAATCATATTAATAATCATGTTGAAGAGATAATTACAATACAACGACATATAATATTAAAGACATTATATTGAATATAATGTAGCTAGCAATAGTAGTAACGTTGTTGAAAATAAAACAATACAACGACATACAATATTAAAGACATAGTTATATTGAAAAAGATATTAATCGTTACCCATAAGTGATGGGTGTTCATTACATTAATCAGTCATTTAACCATAAGTGATGGGTGTTCATTACATTAATCAGTCATTTAATCATATACCTACGGATTCAGACACATCAATAATTTTTAACACTACACGAATAATTGGCCGGAGTTGATGGGATTGCGGGACCCACTACTGAACCCGTAGGAAGTACCTACGGTTTCAGTGGGGATGCTTTCCCCAAAAGCGGGTCCCACCTAACCAATCCCGTAGGTACTTCCTACGGGATCTATGCAAAACTCCCCTCCCATAAATACTCCAAAAACCACCCCATTTTTATAAATATTTTTCCAAAACACATTATTTATATAAAAGTCCCAACATATTGTGTTCGCACTTAGCTTGCTTTATAAAAAGTTGAACAGAATAAAACATGGATTTGACTTCCATCACTAAAAAAAAAAAAAAACTTGTACAAAAATTAAAAATTGTACAAATAAACTAATTTTTTTATATTTTTTTTCAATGAATTTCTTTCAGCTTTTTTTTTTTTATAGTTTTTCAATGAATTTCATTTATGATTATTTATCATAATAAATTGGATAAATAAATATATAACACTGTACGTTTTATTCAATATCAATTATAAATGCTTGTCTGAAGTTATGGATTCTTCAATATACTTCACTCTATAAATTTTAATTTGTTCAATATATTTTTTTCTTTGAAACTCTTCTTTTGATTTGTTTTATGATTTTTTCGAATTAGTTTCTCATAAATCGATATGAAGGTATATTTTAGTTTTTATGAAATTATGAAATTTTCTATTTATGTTACAATTTAAAGAGAATCTAAAAATACAATCTATTTACCAAAAACAAAAAGAAAATAAAAAGTGCCTGTGCTCACAATAAATCAATATTAATTACAAGTTTAAAACCTTATTAATAATTATTCATATTTTTGCAAGATTTACATAATACTAAATTATCTCTCAATTAATAATAAATTTATAAAAATAATAAATTATTTAAAAATATTAACTTTTAGTAAGAAGTATTTTTGACCAAACATTTTCCATAACACACATATTTATTTTGTTTTTACGAAATTGAAACAGGAAAAGGAAAATCAAAACAATATCAAAGTAACTCATTGCTTCACAGGTGAAATTAATCCAAAAACGACCGTAACATTAACCGTAACATTAACGACAGTAATTAACTGTAGAAACGAGATATTTATTTAAACAATTCAGCTTGATCATGTCCAGCAGTACACGAGCATTACCTTTCAAGTTTTTCAAAACAGGTGGGTGAAGCGAATTTGGACTTAATGTGCTAAATTCCTTACATTCGCTCTCTCTCAGATCCCCCATCTTCACCTTCCAAGAACCACCCGCTAATCCCTCTCCTCTAATCTTTGTCGACACGGAAAGAATGTAACAAAAAACAAAGCTTTTCCAATTTCAAATCTTGCAGACAACAGAGCATCCGCTGTTTCAGAATCCTATAATGTTCCACAAACTTACCCTTGTCTTGTTCTTTCTCCTTTTTCTTCCACACCCAGTTTTTTCTCAGCTAAACGACCTTTTCTCTGGTGGGTTTAACGATGCCAAGATCAACATCAGCTTATATGATGGTGCTGAGGTTGAAGATAATGGCATAATTAGGTTAACGAACAACACCTCGCGATTAAAAGGTCATGCCTTTTACTCCAACAAAATCCAGTTCAGGAATTTCTCTAATGGTAAAGCTTTCTCCTTTTCCACTTCTTTTGCTTTCGCTATAGTCCCTGAGTACCCAGCTCTCGGTGGCCATGGTTTTGCTTTCACTATCTCTACCTCAAAGGAGCTTCCTGGTTCTCTTCCAAGCCAGTACCTTGGCCTACTCAATGCAAGTGATAATGGTAATTTCTCCAATCACATTTTTGCAGTTGAATTTGATACCGTTAGAGATTTTGAATTTGGGGATATAAATGATAACCATGTTGGGATTGATTTAAATAGCTTAGAATCAAATAAATCTGCTGCTGCTGTTTATTTGCTTGATGATTTGACAAAGAGAAATTTGACTCTCCAAAGTGGTACTGTCCTTCAAGCTTGGGTTGATTATGATTCCACTATGAATCTCATAGAGGTTAGACTTGCACCTTCTTCCACAAAACCAAAGTTTCCTATCTTGTCCTTTAAAGTAGATCTTTCTCCTATTTTTGAGGATTATATGTATGTTGGCTTCTCCTCATCTACTGGTTTGCTGGCTAGCACACACTATATTCTTGGATGGAGTTTCACTATTAATGGAGTGGCCAAATCTCTGTCCCTGTCTTCTCTTCCTTCTCTTCCTGGGCCTAAAAAGAGTCACACAACATTGATTGTAACTGTCACAATTTCAGCTGCTGGTTTCATTATCTTGGTCTTTGCCATGTCCTTTTTTATTATTAGAAAGATCAAGAATGCTGATGTGATAGAGGAATGGGAGTTTGATGTTGGTCCTCATAGATTCTCTTATCAAGAACTCAAGAAAGCAACAAGGGGTTTTAGAGACAAAGAGCTTCTT
The DNA here is from genome assembly GCA_037975025.1 of Excoecaria agallocha. Lineage (NCBI taxonomy): Eukaryota > Viridiplantae > Streptophyta > Magnoliopsida > Malpighiales > Euphorbiaceae > Excoecaria > Excoecaria agallocha. Next base: position 163 of record JBBPFJ010000331.1, on the reverse strand, counting down.
GGGTTTGGTGGATTCGGCAAAGTTTATAAAGGAACTTTACCAAATTCTAACCAAGTTGCAGTTAAGAGAATATCCCATGAATCTAAGCAAGGGGTGAGGGAATTTGTGTCTGAGATTGCTAGTATTGGTCGACTTAGGCACAGAAATTTGGTTCAGTTGTTGG
>JBBPFJ010000330.1:19956-80452 GCA_037975025.1 Excoecaria agallocha | reverse complement strand
ATTGAACGGAATCGTGTGAAGACGAGTCAAACTAGTTTTATCATTGAGTGGACGTGCACTTGAAAGGCTTAAATCTCAAGTGGTCGTGCACTTTAGTTGTTGCCCATGCACTACGTGCATGGGAAGGCAGTGAAACTTAAGTTGTCGTGCACTCCTTTGGAGAAGAATGCATGGCAGTGCATTAGATAAAAGAGGAATTTGAGTGGCCATGTAAAGGAGTCCGATGCTTTGAAGGATTTTCCAATTTAAGAAGGAGTCTTTTCCTATTCTAATTGAGGAAGTTTAGAAGACTACTATGTCTTATTTTACCTATAAATAGACGACTAAAATACCAAAACAATCATCGAATCAAAAAGGATCATCAAGTAATCATAGTTTTAGTTTTACATTCTTTATTTTTTTTTATTTGTTGTGAAGAACAAAACTTAGGAGCTGGAGAGTTTCCTTGGTTTTTCTATACAAGTTAATTAAGTGAGCTTCTATAACTCTTTATTTTTTATTCTTCGCATTAGTTTAGTTTTAAATATGTTTATGAAGTAGCTTTTCTTTACTTTTGCTAATGGATACTTAAAATCTTATATTTTTATTGTTATGACTTTATTTTGAACTTTAATTTCAATATTAGTTGATTATTCCTTGATTTTAAACATATTCTCATCTTTGATTGTATTAAGATTGATTGTTGGTTTATTGATTCAATAACTAAAAATTGGTTTAAACAAAATTAATGATTTGCATATTCTTGGGTTAACTTTTTACTATTTATACATGATTATTTTCTGATTTTGAGGTAATTATGTGTTGATAATATTGGTTAATACTAAGAGAGGAGGAACTAAGAATAAATTGGAGTTGAATTTACTTGCAAGAGAGTTCAATGAATGTTTAGGACTTTAAACTGGATCTTTATGCTAAGTATTAAATTGTTCTTAAAAAGAGAATTTGATGCTTAAAAAAGATACTCTTAATTCAAGGTATCAGGCTTTATTTCATCTACTTTTTTTCCATAATCAATGGTATTTCTATTGAAATTAAGTCATTACAATGAAAGTTAAGGTGGATAGTTTCTTTAGTAAGAGAATTTTAATTATTATTTTGTTTTTAATTCATGTTAGTTTAATTTTAGTTTTTGTTTTATTTAATTATTTATTTAGTTTAATTTTTGTCTTTCAATCGAAAATATTTGGGAAAAAATCTCAAATTGATTTAATTCATACATAGATATTCTTCTTAGCAATCAATGTTTCCTTGGATACAATATTTGGGATTTTAATCTATATTTTTCTATATTACTAGCCGATCTAGTACACTTACTAGACACTAGTCAACACACAATGTATACACCTTGTACACATTATGTATACACCAAGTATATACTATATACTTCAAGTACATACTGTATACATCTTATATACACTGTGTATATAACAAGTACAAACACTATAAAGACATTTAAGATGTAAAGAAAAAAATAATTACCTTTTTTTTGTGTTATTCAAAGTCATAAGTTGATGTTTCAATCACTTTACTTTATCTTTTAGTCTGTCATGTGACCATTAAACTGGAGCTAGCTTTTATCAACTGTAAAGTTAAGGAAGCTTTATTTAGAAACTAATGAGCATGCTGAAAAATAAATTCCATTGTAATGATGAAAAAACGAAAAGAAATTAGTTAACAAATGATGATTCTAACCCCACAGCATCTTTAATGCTTTATCCTAATCTACTCTGAAAAGACATCCAAAACATAAAGAAAAACACATGAACATCTAATTGATTCACTTAAAAAGCTCAAAATGCACAAATATGCAATAATTAACAAAATTATAAAACTAATTATAACAAATTTATATAATTATTTACTAATTAGTAATTTCTGTATTTTCGATCTCAAATTATTATTAAAAAAGGCTGCTCCTTTTCATTATTTAACATAACAAAGAAGCTTCACAAACAAATTTAAGGCCCAATAGAATGAACAATTATTTAATCATGAAACTAAGCAAGACTACAACTACCATTTGCTAAATGTCTCCCCTTTCAAAATTGATCACATTATAACTAAGAACTACTAGTAATCTACCATGCATGCTTGAGTTTCTTGCAGCAGATCTAGGGCATACATTCCTTATAACGGATACTAGCATTGGAAGAACAGTGATGAGAGCAACTTGCTGTTCTGAGCAACTGGTCATAATGGTGATCTGCCCACTTTTCTTATTGTTCATGCTAACCTGCATGGCCATTTTTGAGTCTCGACCAATGAGGAATTATGACTGTAAGTTAGCCATCAAACCCAAATAACCTTTCCATTTTATCAGTGACAAACAAAATGTGGATTGTTCCTGCTTTATAGGAAAATATTTACTTTTTAGACGAACTTTAAAGTTGTCTTCATATGCTATATCGCCTTCTGATCTCATAGTACTGCCAAATTTGAATATGTAAACCAACTTAGAAATAGTAACCCCCTAAAAGTTTCAATACAATGCTTATAAAATTTCAAAGAGAAATAATAGCCATAGAAAGAAAAGCAATACAACAATATGATGAAATTATAGAGCAAGTTTGTATACCTTTCTCAATGTACAAGTGATTAAAATAGTTTGAAGCATTTGATCATCAAGTCCAGGGGTATAATCCTTTAATGGGTTTATGATATTGCTGATTTAAGGAGCAAATCCATGTTTAAGCATGGCATCTATATCATCCAATACCGATCATTATATTTCAGCTGTCACTTAACTATCTAACATACTTAATGCAAGGTCACCCATGCCTCCACTTTCAATCAAAAGCACATACAAAATTTTTGAAATCATTGGCAGAGGTTGATACTTCACAATAAGAGGCAAAAAAGAGAGTTTATGATCTACAATTTAAGGAACTGCAATAAAATAATAACAAACTTACCAAGTATTTGACATTATGAATTACAATGCTTCCTTCCTCCATTTGCTAAACAACTTCCCCAGGAGTTTTTATCAGTATGCCAATTGGGGCACTTGACAAATCCTTTGCACCCAAATGGTCAGAACCGTTTTCCATTGTAACTTTTAATCGTGTAAAATAACTGATGAACTTAGGAAAATAAAATCCCTTCATAGAAATTCAAAATCACATGGTCAATTTGATGTCCTGATAATTACATTAGAAAATTACTCAGCAAAATGGATACTAGAGACCTCGTTAGAAAGCTCCTTAATGGAGCACAAGATAATAGCCTTGGGTTGCTTAGGTTTCATACCGAACAATGCTCCATCTTATCTCAATAGCTGCAAAACAGAGACAAAACAATGAGAAATCTTTCCTCTTGTTAAACCAGAGACAAAATCGAAGGCTAAGATATGTAAGAAACTTACAATTCTCACCAACTGCTACAATTCCCTTGTTTCCAATCTATCAATGAAAGAAATTGTTAAATAATAATAATAATAATAATAATAATAATAATAATAATAATAATAATAATAATAATAAAGTAAGTCCGAATTCCCATCTAACATCAACTCATCATTTATCACATGATATGCTATTTTCGTCTAGCCGAAATTTGCTCAAGAATAGTCAGCTGCCCCTTTCTCTGATCTGCTTGTTGCTGGTGAATGGGGAGAATGAAGGACACCAAAGTGAGCGCCTCATCCATGGGGACTCACCAGTGTTGCTCGTATCACCAGTTGCCGTCCGTCAAGAGAAGAAGAAGCTTCAGCCAAGGGAAAAAAATCACGAATGGAGAGTGACAACATAGAGAAAAGAATGCCAATCTAAAAAAAAATCTTATTTTTTAAAAATATAAGTTATATTTTTATTATTGAAAATTTAAAAAATTGTATTAATAAAAAAATTATATAAGTATTGTACTTTTTGTTATTTTTATTTTTTTCTATATATTTTTGTAAAAACCCTATTTTATTTAGAGGAGGTTACTGAAGTGGTGGTGATTGTGAGATAGATCCATCATCCTAGACAAAAGAAAGAGAAAAATACAAAACAAAGGATTTTCACAAACTAGGGCTAAGAAAAAAATCGAAAAATTAGTTAAAAATTGAACCGATTTAATCGATTTTAATTTTTAATTAAATATTATAAATTTCAGTTATTGATTTCGATCCATACTCAGAAAAAATCTATAGTTTCAATTAACTAACCAATTTACTATTTTTCAGTTCGATTTTTGATTTCGTGATTTTGATATTGGTTAACCATTAGTTCAAGATTAATCGGTTCATATATATTATATTTTTATTTTTATACCTTAAAATTTTTATTTTTTTTATGTCTCTCTAAAATTTACATAGAGTCATATTTTAAAGTATATTTAAATTATATTTTTATTTTTATACCTTAATTTTTTTATTTTTTATAAAATTTATATAATTCTTTAAACTATATTTAAATTATGTCATCCTCTTTAATTATATAAAATAATCTTTATATAGAATAATCGATTAACTTTTATATATTTTATTTTTTATCATAATATATTGGTGCTTATATTTTACTTAATAGCATTTAATTATATTTTTTTATATATTAGAATATATTTTTAACTTTTAATATTATCCAATTTTTGTACTTAGAATTAAGCATACCAATTTCCAACAAATATCAAATCTATTTTATAATATGAGCTATTAATTTATTGAATATGAATTTTCACTAGTATATTATGTTTTTTATTTTTATTTTGAATTACTATATACATTTGATATTAAATTAAATTTTATCTAATTTTTTTATAATTGACAATTGTATGTTATAAATTTTAATGATTAACCAATAAATATTGTTTAACCAAACTGAAAAAATCGAAATCAATCAACTGATTACCGAATATAATGAACTAGTTAACAATTAATTAATAATTTTAAAAAATTGATATTAATGAATTGGTTAATTTTTTTTTACTCGTGTACCGATTAATAGGTATATGCTCAACCCTATTACAAACATACAACATCTACAAAAATAGCCCGTGACTTACTTTTGTAGTTTCTTTCAATTTTAGTTTTACTCAAATTTCCAATAGTGTAATTCAGTTTTCAATCCGGCACAATTGTTTTCAAGTTACTGCCTCTTTCATAATTCATTGAGTTTTCTGCCAAGTAATATTTGAAAAAACCATATTTTCTATAGAAGTTAAATTGCCACACATTAATTAGTTTGAGAACTTTTTAATTTTATGCCACGCTTGCAAATTATGTGCGTATCGTTTGATCATGGACAAAACAAGCAAACAAAATTTAATAAAAGAAATTAATTTTTCATAATTTAAATAGAAAATTTTGACATGTCATTTACTTTTTTTTTGCCATGTATTATATAAGGAGTGTACACGATTTGGTACAATTTGAAAATTTACAGATTTTTGAATTGTTTTAAAAATTTAGATATTTTAAAAATTAATTATTATTATTATTATCTTGAAAATTAAGGATAATTTGGTACAAATCTTTTAAAAATTTAAGACAATTCGATTCAGTTTTTTGACTTTTGGATACTAAATAATACAATACAAGATAATTCGGTATTTTAGATGCTTCAATATTTTTAAAAATTTATAAAATAAATAAATACACAAATAATAAATATAAATATAATTAAAATATTTCAATAAGTACAAATAAAATTTAAGTCAAAGTATAATATTTAAAAATTAATATTTTACGGTCTTTCTTTGTATTATATTTGCACTTATTTGAGTATATTGAGCAATATTTGTAAAAAAATAACAATTAAATTATATAATTAGATTAAAAAAACTTCTAAATATTAAATAAACAATTTTAAAATTTACGCTAATATAATAGTTATTTGATTCAAACTTTTCAAGTTTTTTAGGTAATACTTTTGAAGTCAAAATTGTAGTCGATCCCAACTAATTTTGGTAAAAAATAAGAATACTTGCTATTATAGGTGCTAAAAGTTTCCAAATTTGTTTAAAGTCCTCACCTTATCAATAAATTTCATTTTAATTCTTTTCACCTCAAAAAATTATTTTTAATATTTTAAATTCTTAAAATAAAATTTTAATTCTCTCCTAAAACTCAAAATAAAAAAAATATTCCCTCCTAAATATTTTCAAGTTTACTTATTAATTTAAAAAAAAGTTAATTTTTTTCTTTTATCATTTTTAAATTAACAATTAAAATTTCATTATATATAATAAGTATATATAATTATATTATTAATTTACATAACCAAAAATATATAATATCAATTAAAATAACCTTATTTTTAGATAAAATATCCAATGGGTTGCCAAAAAAAGAAAGCATTAGGTAAAATAAGGTAAGTGTTTTTGTCAAGTCATCAGTATGCTAATATCTTAATAGATAGTAAATAAATAAAAATATATCCACCCTGACCAGAACAAATAAATATATGTCCACTGTCCACAATCTGTCTCCGAAATTCAAACGAATACTATAAGAATAATTACCCAAAGACTAAAATTACCAAGCTAATTTTCTGCTTTGTTGTCTCTGAGTATGAGAATGTCGAAACTATTAAAACCAAAACCTATTTTGGAAGTACCCTACTTCTTGTGTACAGGATAATGCAGCTAATCGAAACTTCACATCCTTCACAATATATATGATATAAGTTGATGGGCACATTTATCGTCAAATTTGAAATTTGGTGAAAGGATGTTGAAACATATTCTAGGAAGTGAATGTATTGATCAACGAAATGCAAGGTCTGCTCCATTGTTCCTCTGCTTGAATATGCTCAAGCTGTCGGCAAAGTTAATATTCAAAATTTATCCGCAGTTCTATGTTACAGTGACCAATTAACCAATCATATATTTTTTGCTGAAATTTTTAAATGCTTTCCTTGGTTTCTCTGTCGATCCTGTTTCATATACTGATTCCAATCATCTAAGCATCAATTGATCTCCTAATGTTGAAGAGATTCTTAACATTTGTTGCATCTCTGTTGTTTGTTCTAATATAAATACGATGATTCTTTTCTTCTTTGTCTACATCTTCCACTTTCTTATGTACATTGTACTAAATCAGGTATCTGATTTTATTTGCTTGATATCTGTTCAACATAAAGAATAGATACCAACAGGAAGGAGATCCATCAGGTCATGATTGGGTGCTTGCAGTGTGCGATGAGGGAATGAATCAAGTTCCTTCTAGATGGAAAGGGAAATGTGCATCAGGTATCCAATTCAATTCTTCCTTATGCAACGGAAATTCATTGCTGCTCACTTTTTCAACAAGGGTGAAGTCTACTTACAAACAACCCAAAGTTGAAAATTCCAATCAACTCTCCAAGAGATACTAGTGGACATGGAACACATACTGCTTCAATTGCTGCAGGAAACTATGTCATATAAGTATTATACCAAAGTACTATTTGAGCGACACTAAAAGTAAATAACATTAATTGGTAAGTTTAGAGGTGTTAAATGAACGGGTTGAACGGATTTGGATTGAATCATTAATGGATCATTAATGGGTTAAGTCATTAATGTGTTGGATTGATTTAGATCGATCCATGATAATTTAAATTTATAAGTTGGCATTTTGGCTAAAATTGGGCTTTGGCTGAACTAAATAAAATAACAGGAGGCCGATGTGAAATCATAATGTCAAATTTGATTATACTTTCCCAAAGAAAAACAAATTTTACACATTATCAGGAACTTTTAGAAACTAATTGAACAAAAGATTAGTAACTAAGTTCTGTTTCCATTTGAAGAGTCACAAATCATCACCCAGCAGCTCCTCAATGTTGAACTTGATCTTTGAAACTTTTAATCCATAGCACTATGCATTATACACCCCAAAAATTTCGCAGCAAAGCTAGTCTTGTGGAGCTACAGACAAAGTACCAAAAAGTCACTAACAATCTTCTAAGCCAAAATGGCGAAGATCTCAATGATAATTTGCTATAAAATGAAGGTTGAAACAGTGGCAAAAATACCTGCTGTAATAGCAAAGACTCTTGAGGGCAAGCGGGAAATGCCATCAAACCAACTCCAACCATTAGTAAACCATGGCATCCCAAGGATACAAAAAGATATATGGGCAGCTGGAAACAAAGTGACACAAGGCCAGGTCAGCCATAACAAGTATTAATGCACGAAAAGAAAGTGAAATAAATAAATAAAAGGAGTTTATGAGACTTACCAACCATGTATAGCTGCTGGGAAGTACAGAAGTCTGCAAGAGGGCTATCCAAATGGCAGATATGACCGCAACCATGGACATAAGCTTAACTATATGCTTCATTGAACAAGGAATGGAAAAAAGACTATAGCTTTATCCTGATCATTGTTAAAAGAAATAAAACCCATTAATACAGATATTCAACGTGCGCAGATTGTGATCTCCCAGCTCACAAAACAGAATGCTAAACCCAAAAAAGCATAGATCTTTCAATCAATAATAATTGGGAAAAAAAATATTAAAATAGCAGGAAAGACGTCAAATTGGAAAACATAAAAGTTGAAATTAAATGTATCATGGTTTTGTTGGTTTAAGCAAATTAAACGAAAATACTGTTCAATTTTTTTTGAAAAGCTCCATTTCTAATGATCCTTCTAACGTCTTGGGAATTGGAATCCTCATCCTGATTACTGTGCTTGGCATGGAATCACTTGTGATGGAGTTTCTAAGAGAGTTGTTTCCTTGAACTTTTCTGGAGGTGGCGAGTCATTCCTCGTCGGAACTCTGCCGGATTCCATTGGAGAGCTCGCAGAGCTTAGAGCATTGGCTACTCCTCACAATGCTTTTTTCGGTCAGAATTGGCAACCTGCATTGATTAATATCCAATGGGTCAAGATATTTGAATCTTGAAAACACTCATTGGATTAATATCCAATAGGTTGTAAACTGAGATTGGTTAATTTTGGATTGATCCATTGGGTATTGAATTGGGTTGGATTGAAAAATAAAATAGGTTAATTTTGGGTTGACCCAATGAATATTTATGTGGATTGGGTTAGGTTTGGGTCAATTTTTTTGGATGAATTTGGGCCGATCCATGAATTTGGATCAATTTTACCAGGTCTAGGTAAGTTGTTTATATACTCATATAATTATATTAATTAGTAAATATATATATATATATATATATATATATATATAATTGTATTGTTAATTTACATACTTAATTATTTATATATATTGTGCAAAAAATAAATAATGAATAGTTGAGTAATACTTAAAGTAAATAAAATTAATTGATAAGATGATGATATACTTATATAATTACATTAATTGATAAGATGATGATATACTTATATAATTACATTAATTGATAAAATTTTATTGTATATAATTTCATTATTAATTTACATACTCAATTACTTACATAAGTATTATGTTAGAAATAGATGAGTACTAGTTAAGTGATACTAGAAGTAAATGAAATTAATTGATAAGGTGATTATATACTTATATAATTACATTAATTAGTAAAATTTGTTTATATACAATAACTATATATAATTATATTATTAATTTATATATTCATATAGGTATTATGACTAGGGGTGAGCACGGTTAACCGAAATTTTGGTGAATCGAAAAATCAATCCGAAATCGAACCGATTTTGAAATTAACTGAACCGAAATTTTAGGTTTATGATTTTTACTTTAAAAATCGGTGGTTAACCAATACAAAATCGAAGTTGAATATATATATTTTTTATGAATTATATTTTAAATTTTACACTTATATTTTTTAATTTTTGTGTAATTTATAAATATTATGATACATAATTTTGTAAAATATATATTTTTAGTAAATAAATATTAAAATTATGTGCATAATTAGCATTCTATTGTTAGTTTTATATTGGAAATTTTTAATTTTTATAATTAATTATGGAAATTTTATTTTTATTTTGATTATTTTAATGGATATTGTATTTAACTAGTATTTATTCATTTTAAAGCATTTTTAACTATTAAAAATAATATTATAAATTGTATAATTTATTACATTTATATATTAAAATTTTTTAATAGTTAACCGATAAACTGATCCAAAAAATTGAGTTAAAAATCGAAACCGATATAGCGGTTAACCGATAGTAATTGACTGATTTAAGAAAATTGTTACTGAACCGATTAACTGGTCCATGCTCATCCCTAATAATGACAAAAGTAGACGAGTAATAGTTGAGTGATACTAAAAATTAATTTCATTGATTGGTAACATTATTATATACTTATATAATTACATTAATAGATTAAATTTCATTATATATAATAATTCTATTATTTATTTACATATTCAATTATTTATATAAGTATTTTGTCAAACATAGATTAATACTAGTTAAGTGACAGTAAAATTAAATGAAATTAACCTATAAAGGGATTATAATCTTATATAATTACATTAATTGGTAATATTTCATTATATATAATAACTATACATAATTATATTATTAATTTATATACTCGTATATGTATTATTTTAAAAATAGATAAGTATTAATTACTTAAGTAACAATAAAAGTAAATGAAATTAATTGGTAGGGCAATTAGGTAATAAATTGCTTAATTAATATACCCATGTAGATATTTGTGCAAGAAAAATTAAGTAATAATTGAGTGACATTAAAGATAAATTAAATTAAATACAAATTACTTCGGTTATATATTCATATTCATATTCATATTCATATACATATAATAATTATTATAATAATTAAAATGTTCAATTTAATTTATTAACTAATTATTATTTTAATTTTGTACATTAATACAAATAGTTTTAAAGTTAAATTTATATAATAAATACATAATTGGAATTATATATAATATTTATATATAAATATTAGTATTATATAACATAATTAATAAATATTGATTTTTTTGGTTCAATTCGATTTGAAAATAATTTGGTATAGTTTAATACAATTCTCGATATGTTTTAAACAAAATATTTAGATTCATTCCAAATAAAATTAATGGTATAATTCAGTTCTAAGTTTTTTTTTTTCTCGGTATTTCAGTTTGGTATAGTAAGATCCAAACTTATGTACACTCCTATGTTATACATATAAAAGCTATATCATGTTTTATGTGTCATTATTAATGATTCGAATGCTAGGTATCAAGGTTAACTACTTTAAAAGACTGTTAATAGATGTGTAATATTACTCCAGTTTTGAAAGTTCAGAGATAATATTGTACTAAAGTGAAAAGTCCAAGAGTATTATTGTATCAAAGTAAAAGTAAGGGTGTTATATTGCACTCTTAGTAAAAATATATTAAAGTCAGCAGACCGAAATCAATAGATTTTAACAAATTGCTAAAGAAAAGATAATATTATTTCAATTCTGAATATTTGAGAATAATATTTTACCAAAGTAAATTAAAGAAATTGCACTTTTGGCGAAAATAAATAGACTACTTTGTACTTCCACTTGAATAATAATAATAATAATAATAATAATAATAATAATAATAATAATAATTAAAGTTTACATCGACTTCTTGAGGAATTTCTTGAACCAATGAGCTGAAAGTTTGGGATGCCTTTTTAATCCATTCTTATAATCCACGTAATTGATGCCGAAGCGCACCGTATAGCCTGAAGTCCATTCAAAGTTATCCAGTAACGACCAAGCAAAGTATCCCTTCACATTGGCACCATCCCTTTTCCAATTTAGGAAAACAAAATAAATTAAATTATACATAAAAATCAAATATGTAAAATATATAACTTACTTGATTGCTCTTTTAAGAAAAGAAAGATGGCCAAAGTAGTAATCAATCCTCATATTATCCATCAGTTGCTCCTCTAAAGTTAGTGTGGAGTTATTATACTCATCAACACCTGATTATATATATTAGATTAATTAGCAAATCAATAGGTATATATTTAAAGATTTCACATTCGAATCTTCATTTCTGTCACTTTCTAAAAAATAAATTACCATTCTCAGTGATGTAAATACACGGATTATTATATTTCTTTTTGGTATATAGGAGAAGATCTCTAATTCCTCTTGGATAGATGTAGAGCCAATTGGAAGCTGCCTGCAAGGTATCATTTAAAAATAAAAATATAGCTTATTAGAATTAATAATTTCTTTTTAAAAAGAAGTACGCACCCTGGGACCAATAGGAATGCCATTACGCTCAGCTGCAAGCATACATAGCAAAAAATTATAGATTAATTGTTAATATTAAAGTATGAAAATAGAAAGAGAATTCAATTATTAATTATAGAATCTATGCTTACTTGTAAGATTAACACGAGAATCAGTGATGATGCTAAAATTGACAGTATTAGAAGTATGCATATAAGCTGCGTAACTAGCTGTATAATAGTTTATTCCAACAAAATCGATCGACTCTTTCAGCATTACGGATTGCTCCTTTGAGAATTTAGGCAATCTATTTCCAACTAGAGACTTTAATGTATGTGGATAGTCACCATATGTTACTGGATCCATAAACCTGAAAAAAAAATTGAAATTAATATTGTTAATTATAATTTAATTACAATTGAATCATATTTAATAATGTTGACTTAATACCTATTGATAATCTAAATTTGATAAAATGCACTCATTATTCCTATGAGGTGACAATTGCAGAGCAAGTTTTCGTAATTAAAATAAAGGACACCAAAAATATTTTTTTTTTGCTATTGGTTTATTCTTTTAGACCTATTTTCTTTTTTCCTTTATTAACCTATCTCTTTTCATTTTTCATTTCATTTTCTTTCTCTTAACAACAATAAATTTAATAACTAATTAGGAGGAATATGTGTATTTCAAGACTCAATGTGGTGATTTTTAGTTAAATAAATGAAAAATATGTGCATTTTTGTCAAGTTCGGATATATTATTTGACATTTGCAAAGTTTAAGTGCATAAAAGTTTTTTTGTTTTGGCCAAATTTGAAAGTGAAATTACGTTAATATACAAGTAAGATGAGTAAATTATGTAGCCATACATACCATCCAAACATAAAATCAAGAGCTCGTTGTGCAGCATTTTTGTTATGCTTGGCATTCGAGAAAGGCACGAACCAGTTAGATGCTAATGTTATCCCTATCACCCCTTTTTGAATGGCCTACAAAATTTAATTTCAAACTTAATAATAACCATGGTATTTCTATTTCCGCAAGAAGAAATTAAGAATATGCTATTTTAGTTGAAATTATCTATCGCTAAAGTATAAAACCGTCGTTAAAGGTATTACCGCCCTTCTTCGCAACGGATAATGAGCGTATGGAGTATGTGAAGAAATTAATTAAAAAACCTGGTACTTTTGCTTGTACAACTTTACAGCAGCAGCATGAGCAAGAAGCTGATTGTGGGCTACAATATATGGCTCAGTCGCAGAATTTCCCCCGAAGCAATTCAGATTTTGCCAATCTGAACATCGATAAGGTGGAATCATGCCCGTGGCATAGCCCGCCATACTGTAGCTCCATGGTTCATTCAATGTGATCCAATGTTTTACTCGATCTCCAAAACTTTTAAAGCAAATTTCCGCATAATCTTGAAAATCATCTCTGTGATCATATAATTAGTTAATTAAGTCTTAATATGTATGATTTGAATTTTAAATAAAATAACAAAAAAACTTAAATATATATTTTTATTTGAACAAGAATATGAGATGATTCGGTACACAGATGCTCTGCACGCTACGCACTGTCCAGTTGAATTATCAATATATATTGATTGTTTTAATTATCCAATTTGAAAGCATTGTATACTGTGCACCAGGTTAACACTGGGGAGTGACTTACACAATCTTAGGGCTAAGAAAACCATCATATTTGTCTTGCAGGGTCTGGGGAAGATCAAAATGGAATAGAGTAATAAAGGGTTGAATACCTGCAAAATTAAAAAATTAAAATGAGATAATTACTTTCTCACTGTTTCACATGATAATGTTTGACTATAGAAATGAAATTGTTACCGTTGGCTAGAAGCTCATTGATGAGGTTGTTGTAGTATTTTATTCCTTCTTTATTCACACCCCCATTTAGCTTTCCTTCTGAATAATAATTAGTTGGAGATTAGGGAATAATCAGGCTTAATATTCATAATTAACAATAATCTCTTCCTTGGATTACTCTTACTAGGCAATATTCTAGACCATGAGATAGAAAGTCTGTAAGCATCTAACCCCATCTCTTTCATAATGCCAACATCTTCCTGTAATATACCATGCAATTAGTTTTTTTAGACGGAATTAATAGGATTTGATATGGTGGACGCATATGTATTATTTGACGGTTCAGATGTGAGCATATTGAATTACCATTTGACTCAAATTAATTAGTAATTAATAGAAAATAATACACTTTCATCTTCGATACAAATCGTGGGGGCTTTTACCTTGTAACGATGATATGCATCAACAGCCACATCTCCATTGCTACGATCTGCTATTCTCTCTGTCGTTTTGCCATGTGAATTATTATTAACTTTGTGCACAAATTATATGCTAAAAGCGGTATTTATGACTTAATTTTAATTACTTTATAAATTGGTTATGCATTAGCCAAATAAATCCGTCCAAATCCGATGTTCAACGGGTTAAGTGAGTTGAATACATACACATGTTACCCCAACTACACTTATATTATAGGGAAAATACATTTGCCGACTGAATATTTTAACCTTTTCTAACTTGAATTTCTTGTACGTTCGAATATTAATATTGGATCTCTTTATTTTTTAGATTATATATATTAGATTCAATTGAAGTGTAACTAATGCATGGAATTAAAAGGTACTTTCAATTAATTTTGTATAGGGTCAATTTAAAATGATTATGGAACCCATCAAAATAAAAAAAAAAAAACAATTCAAACATACAAAAGATCACAAGTTGATTTTTTTTTTTATATTTTAGTAGATCCTATTATCATTTAAATTAATTTTATACTATATTAATATAGTGTATGTTCCAATTATATCAATTTATCTAAATGAGATAAATTGTAATAGATTAGAAAAGTATAAATTTTTAAAAGTATAAAAAAACTAATAAAAAAAATGTTAAACGGATTTATGATGTGTTTTTCCTATATTATATTGAAAAAGACAAGGGTTAATTAGTTTTATAATTATTATCAGTGGAGCTTGGACCTCATTTTCGAAAAAGCCAAAATAACTTTGGCAGGCCAACCAATATAGTTTAGTATTTCCTACAAATTGGCTGTCAAACTTTAATATATTTGTAAATAGCTAATCAATAAGACATGGAGATAAATATGAAATTAATTATACGGTCTATAGTAATATTCTTAATAATATGTTAATATTAACTCCATCATCAACAAACTATAGTATAGTATTATTCAATTTATGAGATAGAATTTAGTGGGGATGAACACAGAGCTGCCGGAGATGAGTTGGTAAGTAAACTAAATAGTTTAGAAAGAGGACCTGGATATTTATGAGTGTAAGTGTCCCATATACTCGGACCTCTACCACCTTCTCTAGCTGCACCTTCATACTGAAGGAAATCAAATCAAATACATTAACACCTATCTGAAAGGAAATAAAACTAAAATCTATTCCGTGATTTCAATGTAACTGAAAATATTCAAAAACAATCTATGTACCTGGTAAGCCGATGACGCAGTCCCGAAAACAAAATCGGTGGGAAAACTGCTGCGGTTAAAGAAAACGGGGTCGTATTTGGGTGTTAAAGCTATGCTTGTTTTAATCACTAAGCTATAAAGAAGGAGAGCCAAGAAACTGCTTTGAGTTGTCATATTTGACCTTCTGTCCACATTGTTGGTAGAAGAAGAGGGGAACATAATATACTGGCGGACGAATTCAGAGGGGCCGGCCACAACTCTAATAAAATGGATTAGAATAGTCAATAAATGAGTGTGGGTAGTAATTTCACTATTTGTGACGTATCCGGATATAATTCGGGTTTAGGCATTTATCTGTTACCCAAACCCAGATCAATTATTTTTATTTTTTTGCTCCTCTATTTTACTCTTCAATGCATTTTTGCCTCTTAAAATATATGTGTTATTTTGCCTAAAGATTGTAGCAGGTATAACTTTATCAGGTACTTGTCTTTATTCGACCCTAATATAGAAAAGATTAAGGTAAATGAATAAAAAAGTTTGGAACTAGTTTTCTCTCGTGACGAGATCGAATATGATTCGGGTTTTATAAAGCTACCCTACATAATAAGTTTTCTGATAGGCTTTATAATTACTCCAAATCAACCATCCCAGTTTAAATTTTCATTTATGGATCCCATCCCAATGATGGAATTTTTATTCCCATGAACTTTTTTCTTTTTTTTTTTATTTATTTTCAATTACTAATGTAGATTTATTGATTATTTAATATTTACAAAATTTTTTGAGCAAGTAACAAAACTAATTTAGTTTAATATAAAACTTTATGATATTTAGAGTCATAATTATATGTATTTTTTTAATTTTATAAATAATTAAATAAGTTATTTATTCAGGTACAATTTTTATTCTTTTCATCCGATTTTATTTATTTTTCATGATTTCTTATAGTCATAAATCTTCATAAATTTTTTACTATTTTTTTCAGATATTAAACTCGAATCAAAATTTTTTGAGAATATTATCGTTATGCAATGAGTTGGAGCACACCGTCTTTCATTTTCATTGCAATTCTCTGCATCAATTGTACCAAAATAAGACTGTAGCTTACCTACTTGATTATCATCGGTGCGAGAAAACCAAATAAAAAATAGACATGAGAATGAGCCTCAATATGAAGATTGAGGAATTTACATACATTACTTCCTTTTTATCCCTATTTTAAAAAAAAAATACAGCAATTCTAGAGGTGTCAAATGGACTGGTTGGATGGATTTGGATTGGGTCATTAATGGATGAGTCACTAATGGATTGGATCATAAATGGGTCAAAAGATATGAATCATAAATGGATCAATATCCAAATGGATTGAATTGATTTGGATCGATCCATGGGTTTAATATAAATTAGTTTAAAATTAATTATTAATTAATTAATAAATTCGGTAACAATAAAATTCAATTGAAAATATAATATAAATAATAAGTTAAAATATAAAAAATAGAATATTTCATTAATAATTTAATTTTACTTAAAAAATAAAAATATGTACAAATATTGAATATACAATTACAAATAGTAAAAATTAATCTAACAAAATAAAAATAATAAGTTAATTTATTTTTCGTCTTCAACTGATGATAAATCCACATTTTGATTTGATCTTGAAAATTTAATATCTTTACCCATACTATCTTGAGACTCCGCCTCAGCTGCAATAATATTAATAATTAGTATATACACACATACACACATAAATAAAAAGTGTATTAATTTTACCTTCAAATCCAAATAACCAACTACGAGTAGTAATTAAATCCTCTGCATTTTCAGGTAACATAGATGTCCGCCATTTGTTGAGAATTCTTCCTCCCATACTAAATGCTGATTTTGAAGCAACTGTAATAATGGAAATCGTGAAAATATCTCTAGCCATTAGTGAAAGGGTAGGATATTTCATTTCATTGTCTTTCCACCAAGATAGCACATCAAATTGCAGAATTCTACCCAGTCTTGCATCATTCAAATATATATCTAATTTGGATTTATCTCCAAAGCTATTCACAAGACAATCGAATTCCTACAGATAAAAAAATGACATTAATAATAAAATTATAAATAAATATAAAACTATCAATAAAAAGACACACCTTCATGAGATCATCATCCACGCTTGGTCTCCTTTCGGTTGATGCCTTTGAAGTTGGATTATTACTTGCATATGATGCAAAAAGATCATACAACTTATCTTTAATTTCGTTGCACTCATATTTAGCCACACTCTCATCTCCAAATAACTTTTTATAAGAAAATGTTACAAAATCCAACTTATAACGAGGATCCATAATAACAGCAAAAGACAAGATAGCACTATAGGAGTCCCAATACTTCTCAAACTTATCCAACATCAAAGTAATCATATTCTGAATACATTGATCTTCACTTCTTGTCCCCTCTAACAACAAGAGATGGATTTTTAATACATTATAAAAGTATAGATTTGAGATAGGATAACGAGTTTCTGAAAAAAGATTAGTAATATCTCGAAAATGTTTCAAAATATTACATATTTTTTCAACTAAACTCCATTGATCATCAGTTAGATTCCAAATAAACATTGAGTCAACAATAGCCAAATGTGAAAAAGCCTTCTTATAAAAAAAGGACCCTATCAAGCATCTCATATGTAAAATTCCACCTTGTGGGACAGTCCAACCACAATCCTTTAGAATAATCAAGACCTACTCGATCTGCACATTCAACAAACTTTATTCTCCTAACTTCTGATCCATTCACATATTTCACCCCCTCTCTGATAGATATAATGGATTGGTCAATCAACTTCAAACCCTCTTGAACAATAAGATTTAAGATATGAGCTCCACAATGCATATGAAAAAAAGCACCATTGCAATGCAAATAACCATGCAAACTAAGCTGATCTCTCAATAGTTCTTGCATGTTATCATTATTCCTTGCATTGTCTAAAGTAATTGTAAATATCTTCTTCTCTATTTCCCAAAATTTTACTTGTTACAAACTTTTTCATACAATAGAGAAGCAGTATGTGGAGGAGAAAAATGACAAAAGTTCAATATTTTACAGCATAAATTCCCATCTTTATCCACATAATGAGCAGTTAAGCAAAGATAACCCTCAGAAATGCATGAGGTCCATAATATCCTACCAGGTACTTCACCCAAAGCTTTTTTAAGAATATTCGATTCCCTCTTATGTATTTTTAAACAATATGCTTTTGCTTTATTCCTACATATCGGTCTCACATCGTGGTTCAAGTATGCATGAATACTTCTATTTGCTTCATGTTCAGCAAAAGTAAAAGTGTATCCATGCCTAATTATAGCTAAGGCTACACTCTCTTTATATACGTCTTGGTCTATCTTAAACTTTATTTCATCAGACACCACATCATCAAATTTAGGACATACCTTTAAATGTCATCTTAAATTAGAAGTTCCAGATGTATGATCAGCGATATATTCTTTTGAGCAATGCTTGCACTTTGCTCTTGATTTTTCATCATTATTTTGACTTACTGGTAAGAAGTTGAATTCATTCCATATAGAAGACTGCCGTCGTCTTTTGGAAGTTAAAATAAGATTGGATATGTTCTTTAGATTTCATTTAGACATCTTATTGTAGGCTAAAGATTAAAATATATACCTAGAGTTTCTTATGCAATATAAAGTTACATGCTCATAATTCTCAGTGCAAGCCCAACTGATAAGACAAATTTCCTTTGTTTCCCGTTTATAATCCCCAACCCAAAATTAACCTAATTAATCAATCATATATAATATAAAGCTCAATTTCCTCTTCGTCTTTCTCTAAAAAAATAGCAAAAATGGCTGATTTTGATCTTTTCTCAGACCCAGATGACTCTGTTGTTGATGAACTCATCTCCCAAATCCAAGACGTCTCTATTCTTGAACAAGTTTCTAAAATCAACACTTCTGGTTTCATCGATTCACTTCTCCCTTCTCATTTAGAAACCCGAGTTCAAAAACTCAAATCCAACTCTTTTTCTTCTTCAAATACTCAGATTTTCTCTCCGAATAAACCTTTCCCAGCTGAGAAAATCAATGCCAAACATAACCCACATGAAGAAGAAGAAATTCCCAACTCATAAAATAATTTAACTTTAAAAAGAAAGGCAAGGGGAAAAAGGCAGTACAAAAATTACAAAGAAAGTAAAGCCTATATCTCCATTATGTAGTTAAAATATGAACATCGTATTGATAAAACTCACAAATCAAGACATATAAACACATGAAAGAAACAGAGAAAAGGAACCAAATTAATATAATTGATGTCTAAACATTCTCATCACTGTTATGATTGAGATGACGATGATGATTATCCTTGGATTTATCAGCATTAGCAAATGGTTCCGTCTCTAGAACTCACCTGGAAGTAGAGAACGGAAGCAGAGGCGACCACTGTATGATGCTGACGACTGGTGGCGGCGATAGGCGAAAGTCGGTGGCGACGGAGGGCGACTCTAAGCGAAGGAGGAAAGGAGAGCGATTTAGGCTTTTTCATTTTAGGGAGTTGAATATTTGCGGCTGAGGTTACACAATGCAAATTAAGAAAACCCTACAAAACAATAAAGTAAAGGATTTTATATAAACCCATTGGGTAATGATCCAATGGGTTGAAAAATATAATGGGTCAAATTTGGGTTGATGCAATAGGTATTGGGTTGGGTTGTAAAATAAAATGGATCAATTTTGGATTGATCCAATGGGTATTCATTTAGATTGGGTTAGATTTGGGTCATTTTTTTGGATCAATTTGGGTCGATCCATGGATTTAGGTCAATTTTTCCAGGTCTAAGCAATTCTTTAAAAAAATTTAAAATACCTTTTTTTAATTTTTTATTTTTAAAAATACCCTATTTTCTTTTTAAACCCTAAATACCAATCAGGACCCTTTTTCTTTTACACCGTTCCTTATTCCATCTTTTGCAATTTTATCTCTTGAACGAATTCACTTCTCACTCTCACTCTCTTATCGACCTTCAACACTTTGTAGGTTTCATTTTCTCTTCTTTTCTTTCTCGATTCACTCGATTCTTGACAATTATTTCGATTGTACCGCCGCTTCTCACTGTGATTTTTTACTAGTAAGTTCTTTCTTTCTTGTGTTTTCATTTTTGGATTGTTTATTTTGATCTAAGTTGTGTTTTGTGACTTAAATTTTGTGTTATTGTAATTGATTAATGGTGTGTATGTTGGAATCGAGGAATCCCTATGTTGATTGTTAATTTGTTGAGGATTTGAGAGTTAATTTGATGCATTTGTTTGATTGAAAAAACACCATTTCTGGATATAGCTTCATGTTCAGGGTTATTCTCTTTACCATTTTTGTTTAGATGATGATGAATGCTCCGTCATTGGAGATAAAGGGGAAATTAGGTTTATTGATTATCAGGATGACAAATCTTTTTGTAGTTATGATCCCACTGGGATGGGTCCCGTTATCATCTCGGTTTCATTCCCCCTTGTAGATGGGAAACCTAAGTCAGTATTTGTAGGAGAGACTGCTTCCAGTTTAATCATTAATGTTGTGTTCTTTTGGCATTTGGATTTATGATAAACTGTATGAAGCCTTTCGTTGGCTTTAGCTTTTTTGAATATGTTCTAATTTATTGAATCAGGTTTTTACTTTTTCAGACTTAGGATCCTGAGGTCTTCTTGGATCTCTTTGCAAAGTTGAATCTCTGTTAATCTTCTTAATTAGTGTTATTGTTTGAATGTACTGTTTTGAATTCCTTTTTAGGGAAATCCTTCTATAAAGTGGCAACTTTAATTTGTCTATAATGGGGAATTGTTGCTAATCATAATGTTGTGAAGGTTACAACATGGTTTCTCTCGATACATGCTTCTATATGGGGAAACTCTATGTAGCAACTTTTGTTAACTTAATTGCAATTCTTAACACATGTTTCGAGCTAATTTTATAACAGCCAAAAAAAGAGAGAAAATTAATTTCAGTCAAGCAACTCATTACACTATAACATGAAATTAATAAAGTCTTAAACTTTGCCAAACTCAACTTCACATGTTTATTGGCTTGCTACCTAATAAGTTGATTTAGATTACAGAGCCTTTTAATTTTAAAGTGGCACCTATGGATAGGAAGACATGGTTTCATTCATTGCACGGTTGTGTTCAACCTCTATTAAATTCAGTAAGTTTTATGTTGTATCTTTATTTTAGTTGTCCAAAATTATTAGGTTATTTATTTTATTTCATATTTTTACAGCACGTAGATGTCATTTTTTTATTACTTGAGGAAAAAGGGAAGTATTCAGAACATATAGAAGTAAGTTTTACAACAACAGATAATACTTTCGATCGAACATTGCAAATGCTGTATGGAAAGTTTTTGAAGAAAAGAAATATCCCGTCTATTGTGAATTTAAATAAGCAAGTTTTCGATTGCATTCTTGGGTACTGTTTATTTTGTGGTAGGCCATGGGTTGACTGTAAAAATATTTTGTTTCCTATCAATATACAAAAAGAATGGCATTGGATTCTTGTTAGGTTGTCTTTTCTTGATAGGTGTTTATATGCATATGATTCTTTGAGGTAAAAAACAAGTAAAAAGTCAATAGATTATGTGTTAAGAGCATTTAGTATTTTGCTTCCTTATTTTTTGGAAGCAACTGGATTTTATGATAGTCGAAGGAATATTAATTTTCATAAAAGGGCCTATGCAACAAAGGAAGGGACTGATCCTTTTGATATTGTAGAGGTGTAGGGGTTACCACTACAAGAACATAGGTATATTTCGATACCCTTTTTCTTTAAAGTAAAAAATTAGTAAATTTTATCTTAATTTATATGGTTTTGTTGTTGCAGTCATTGTGGTATTTTTGTTTTATTATTTACTGAGTATTTCATAGAAAATAAAAAGATTCCAGCTCAAGATTTCAATATGGAAGTCCATCGGGCTAGACTGGCAATCTCTTTATATCGTCATAGGTTGACAAAGAACCTGCAAGGGGTTGAGAGTGAATATGAAACACCATTTAGAAGATTTAAATTGAAAAATATTCCCAAGAGTTATAAAGGAAAAGCTGTTGTAGTTTGACAATGTGTTTAAATGAAACAACAATTGTAAATATTATATTAATTATTAAAAAGTTTAAGGTCATTGATGAATTAATATTATTAGGATTATTTAATTCTTTCATTCTATCCGAAGCAGTATGGAAAGAAAATACTTTAGCATTGTTATACTGAATCCATGAACAATAATAAACAGAGTCTTGTTGGAGGAGGTTACTGAGTAAGGAAGTTCAAGATTGCTATGATTAAGGCCAGCAACATCATCATTAACATTTATTATGCATACGAGCAAAATACCGTTTAGTATACTAAAATCTAGAAGACAATTTTAAATCTGGCTTTTAATACATCAGACGGTATACTTGGTATACTAAAATCCAGAAGACAATTTCAATTCTGGATTTTGGTATACCAAATGGTATATCTGGTATACCAAAATCCAAAAGATAATTTCAATTATGGATTTCGGTATACCACGGGTATACCAAAATCCAGAAAAAATTTCAATTTTGGATTTTGATATATCCAATGGTATGCCTGGTATACCAAAATCCAGAATTAAAACTCTTCTGTTTTTTGTTATATTAGATATACCGTCTAGTATACTAGATATACCGACGGGTATATCAATTTCAAAAAATTAAAATTATATTATGCATTTAAAAATATTAAATTGAATATTAATGGATATTTTTTTAACTTTTAATTAAAACAAAAAAAAAGTTGATTACAATTTATGATAAATGAATAAAAAAAGAGAACTTTTATTTTTTTAGAATGGTATATATTTTAGTTGAGTATTTTCATCTTTTGGTAAAATAACATCATGTATATAATTAACCATAACTATCGCACAGTAGCATTCCATGACCCTACATAAATAGGGTCATCCTTATACCTTACATATATTCACTTCTAGAACACCTTTCTTTATAAGTTATATTTATTTGTGATTTTGATCAATAACTTACATGTTGGTCATTATAGGTTTTCTTATAAATTGTTCACCCCATTTCTATTCTTTTTAGTATTTTCTCACTTTTCTTCTTACAACTATTCCATTACATTATTGTTATTATACTTATTGTATATTTATTGACTTAAATAATACAAAATTATCATTTTTGTCCTTAAAATAATTTTTAATTACCATCAGGACTTTTATCTTTCAATACATTGCAAAATTTACCCTTTAATTTCATCTTATTTACATTTTTCTCCTTATAATGGTTTATTTACCATTTATCCTTTCAAAATTCGTTAAACTACAATTTTGCTCTTTACTTTCAATATATTTGTGAAAATGCCATTATATGTTCAATTAACACCATTAATTTAATATTTATCCATAATATTACCATTTAGTCCCTAGGCTCGCTAAATTACCATTTAGCCCTTCAAATTTCAATAAATTATGAAAATACCCTTCAATTCATTTTATTTACAAAATTACCACCAATTATACATTTTACATTGCTAATCCAATATTCATTAATAAAATTTTAGTTTAGTCCCTAAACTTTATTTCATCAATAAATTTTCATTTAATACTCATTTCATTATTCATTTTACTAGTTTAACCTTTATTTTACTAGCACTGCCATTTTTACCTTTTTCCCTCAATATTTGGAAATATTACAATTTTACCCCTAAAATTTTAATTTTTTTCATTTAAGTATTTATTTTTTTCATTCCAATTATGGTTTTTTCATTCTTTTCATTAGCATTTCAATTTTAAGCAATCAACTCATTTATATATAACATGTTATATAATATCTGTCATTTTGATATTAAAATTATTTATCAAATTATTTGCAAATAAATTCCAATAATTCTTAATTAATTAATATATATTCATTTCCAATCCTATATTCATTTCATGTCTTTAAACTTAAAAAATTTCAAACTTACACCTTAATAACATCATAAATACCATTCGGCCATACTAACCCATTTATCCTCAAATTCATTATTTGCTAAATAAAGTTAATGATTATTCCTTTAAATATAAGAAAGATATACTAAAATTTAAATTTTAGATTTTAAATCCTATTATGTTCTTTGATATACCGACCGGTATACCATCCAGTATACCAAATTTTAGATTGTAAATATTTTCTGAAATTTGGTATACCGAACGGTATATAAGGTATACCAACCGGTATACCAAATTTCAGAATGCTAATTATGTTATGAAATTCGGTATATCGACTAGTATACCAAGTAAACCATCCGGTATACCAAATTTTAGATTGCAAATATATTATGAAATTTGGTATATCAAATGGTATAACAGGTATACCAACGTATACCAAATTTTAGAATGCTAATTATATTATGGAATTTGGCATACCAGCTGGTATACCTGGAATATCGTTCGGTATACCAAAATTTAGATTGCAAATATATTCTAAAATTTGATATACCAGATGGTATATTAGGCATACTAGATGGTATACCAGGTATTGTAACATCCTTACAATTTCAATCCTACGGATTTAAGCGATTAGGTGAAAATTATTTTCATCTTAATCAAATAAATCATTGATCGTAAATTCTTATCCATTATTTATATTCACAAATTAACTTGTTGTTGATTTATAATCATCTAAAATTACTATTTATTTTACAAAAAATCCAATAGTATAACAGCTATAAACTTAGCTAGTCCTTGAAAAACAAATAAGCCATAGCCCCACAGGGGCACAACAGTTCATTACAAAATATAAATGCAATTTAGTCATTCCTTTACATATCAAACACTCCCAATCAATTCCACTTCCTGCCAATGCACATCTTTAAATATATATCAATCTGCTGATCAAATACAATATAATCCTTCACTTCAAATAGCTAAATATATACATGCAAAAATAAAAAAATAGTTCATAACTATCTCTTTCTCTTTAAACTTTGCTCCACTGTGTACCATACTCTAACTACTCTTCAAAACCTGCATGCAATAAATACTACATGCTGAATATTAAATATGCTCAGTGGTGACTATAAATCGAAAAATTTTCCAAACAAGCATAATTGCATTAAATAAATTTCCTAATTTATTTTTACTTTAACTTTTCACATGAAAATATATAACTTTTGGGAAATATATACTGGATGTGGATCTTATAGGATCACAGTTTGATTGAACTGTTAAAAATAACAAATAAAGTCTAAAAATTATAAAAAATTACAGATATATCTAAAATAATGTGTAAAATATTTTGGTTACAAAAAGTAAATTTTTCGGTAATACTGGTATTGGTTAAACTAGATCGATCTGATTGAATCAAACCAGTAACAAACTCCGGTTGAGCTAAAATTTTGTGTACAATCTATTTTTGATATGATAAGAGTGATGAAATCAAATTTGAGATGATTTAGAGTTGAAAAGTGGAAAAAATTAATTAAAATTATTCATTATGTAATTAATATGCTTAAGTTAAAATGGATTAACCCCACTAGTTGGCCCAAGTCCAAGCCCATCAAAGACACCTATAAAAAGGCTAAAAATTTATGGGAGACCAGATATTTTCATAGCCTTCATCTCCCTTTCCCTTGGCCGAAACCTTTTCTATCATTTTTCTCTCAAATCTCTTCCATATCTCTCTTAATTCACACCAAATCCAAGCTTAAAAAAGAAAGTTCTATCTCTCTAGAGTATTTTTTAAGCTTCCACCTTTTGATCAGAGGAAAGAAAGCTAGAGAAATCAAGTGGAAAAGTGTTAGGTATCAAATGGAGGTATGTATAATTCAAGGATTTAAATTTTTTAACGGTGTCTAATAGTGTTTTTAGGTGCCTCGATTTTATTTATGCAATTGTTTTGAGCATTTGAGATCAAATGATTAAAGTTTTGATGGATTTAAATTTCGGTTATGGTAGATTTGCAAAGAGAAAGTCAAGGTTCCAAGGCAAAGGAAAAGAAAAAGGAAGCATAAGAAAAGGGTTAGTGATTAATAAATCCTTCTATTTCCCTTAAATTACATGATTTTTTCTTTATGTAACTTAGGAAAAAAATAAGGAAATTGTGTAAAATTGAAATTGATAGTAGATTAATGTAATTAAACCTTAAATAAGCTTATTAGGAAGTTTGATTGAATTTAAAAGCATGGGTAAGGTTGATTCTTTGTGATGGATGAATATTGTTCTTAAGGGAATTACTGTGTATTTTATGTATTTTGATGAATTTAAGCCATAAAATGACCATAAACATAAAAAAAAAAACATGTCCATGAATTTTTATAGAATTTATGAAAATAATTGAATATTTTTATTAAGAACTTTGGTTATGTATAAGGTAAAAATGTTGAATTAATGCGAATTAATTCATAATTAATGAGAAAATGGTGAATTATAATGGAATAATTTATAAATTGTATAAAAGTATTGAATATTCTAAATGACTGTATTTTGTAGATTAAAAAGTAATTGACATTATGAAAAATCTGATAAATATTTTAAAAGTAAGTAAAATGTTGCCCTTAGTGATAGTCAAGCAGTTAAAATCTAGCTCAGGATATAATTGGCTAGCCATAGGGATACCTATACCACGGTGTAAGTCATGGTACTTTGCTTTGCTATGTTAGGATCAATGATCTCCCATAGTATCTGATTGTCCTGTTATCTGTTCTGTGAGAAATGATCATTTGGGATAATTTCTTAATATGTATGTGGTCCTATGGGATCCACATCTCGTATATCCGTTCTGAAAATTTCTGTTGAAATACTACTAGGGGCATTATGATAAGAATAAGTTAAAAGTACAAAAAAAGCTAAAATTAAAGTTTATAGTGAAAAAGGATCTCATTGAAAAAAATAAAAAGTTTAGGGGCAAAATCATAATTTTTTCAAAAGCTGATCTTAATGAGTAAAAGTAATTAAAAAATGATTTAAAGAAAAAAATGGTAATTTAATGATCAAACAGTCCAAAAATAAAATTTTATAAAATAAAGGGACTAAAATATAAAATTACATACAAAAGTTAAAATAAAGCCCAATTAACTATTTTATATGCCAAAAGTTAATTAGAAAGTGAAAATAAGGAAAATAATGGCAAATTTTGTAATTAAATTGTAAAAAAAGGTATTTTGCAATTAAATGAAAATTAAAGGATTTAAGTGAAAAGTTTACCAAAATTTTAGTGATAAATTGAAAAGATTGCTAAAAATTAAAAAAAAAATTGATAAGAAAGAATGATGTTTCAAACAATTGTTTAATTATGCTTATTTTAAAAAATATTAAGGTTGTTAGTTATCATTGGGCATATTTAATGCTCAGCATGTAGGATTAACCGCGTGCAGGTTTATATTTTGACTCGGAGCAATAATACCCATGGGATGGAGAATTTTGAAGGATAAAAGCTATATTTTTGTATTGGCATGTATAATATTGTAAATATTTGAAGTTTAAGAATTGATCTGTAACAGTACTTTAATTGTATATATGTATATGGGCTTGACTAGTGGTGGATGTTTTATTTATAATGGAGATGTGATGGAGAATATGTGTGTAATGGCCTCAACGTCGGACTGATCGTGAATAGTACTTTCCGACAGTGAATAGTGTCTCCGAGCTGGAAATGACACCCGAAAGTGAAAAATATTTTATTAGACTATTAAAAAGTACTAGTCACGAATAGTCCGGGATTGAAATTTGAAGTAAATTTGAGTTCAAATAGGCCTCCGAAAGCAAAAAGAACGAAAATCGAGAAAATTAGGGTTTAGGGTTTTTAATTGATTTTTGGTCATTTTGGCTATTAAAAATACCAATGAAGTCAAAAAATTATCAAAAAATTACATATGTGCCTAAATTAATATGTAGAATATTTTGGTGGTAAAAATTGAATTTTTCGATAATACTGGTATTTTTGAATCGGATCGATAAAATTGAATCAGACCCAAAATGAACTCCGATTGGGCTGAAATTTTAGGTATAGCCTATTTTTAATGTGATATGAATAATGGAATCAAATTTGAAGAGAATTGAAGATGGAAAGTGGGAAAAATTATTTAGGGCTAATTATCGGGTAATTATTAAATAATTAAATTATTCAAGCCCAAGGTGAGTCCAGCCTAAGGCCCAATCTGAAGAGATATATAAGCTCTGCTTCTCTAGAATTATCCAGCAGAAAATTGTGCCTTCTTCTTCTTCATAGGTGGCCGAACTCCCTCTCTCACAAATTCCTCTCTTTTTCTTTCAAATTCTCACCAAATCTCATCAAATTAAAGCCTAAGAAAGTGATTTCAGCCTCTCTAGAGTATCATAGCAAGCTCTACTCTTTGATTCAAGGAAGGAAATCAAGAGAAATCAAGGGTTAAAGTTTAGGTTTCAAAGTTAGGTATTTGAAACTATTGATTTTAATTTGGTTTTTAGGTGCCTACAACTAGTTTTGGGTGCCTAGAGTTCATTTTTACTGTTAAATTTAGCATTTGAAGCCAAGATAATTGAGTTATCTTTGATGGGAATTTCAGTTTGTGAAGGAATCCAAGAAGAGGAGCAAATTTCTCAAGCTAAAGGAAAAGAAAAGGAAGTCTAGGCAAGGCTAATCCATAGAAAAAGGTGTGTGGCTAATTAATCCTTTTATTTCCCTATTAAATTAGTGAATTTCCTTTAGGTTTCTTAAGAAAAATTTTATGTATTGGGATATAATTGAAAGTAATGTTATATTCATGCATTTAAGAGTTATATATGCCTATTAGAGACTTTAAATGAAGTTAAAACCAATGGTATGATGGACTTGTAGTATAAGCCGAATGAAGATTCATAAGGAATTAATGTAAATTTGAGTGATTTTAATGATTTTAGGCTTTCTAATATTAATATTAATGTAAATAAATAGTTATGAGTTTTTATAGAATTTATAAGAATTAAATGAATATTTTTGGAATAAATATTAATTAGGTATTAGTTGAAAAATGTAAAATTTGAATGAATTATGGCATAATTTGTTGATTACATGGTGAACTACTGTGAAATGTTTCGTAGTATGTGTAAATAAGATTGACTGTAATTATAAAGTATTGATACTGTATTGACAAGGAATGAAAAGTAAGAAAAAGAATGAAAAAGTAGCTAATAAAAGGAAAATTAAGAAAATATGTGCCCTTAGAAAGAGTCAAGCAGTAAAACCTAGTTCAGGATATAATTAGCTGGCCATAGGGATACATATACCGCGGTGCAAGTCATGGCGACTTGCTTTACTATGGTTGGATCGTTGATCTCCATAGTATATTTATCATACGTATTGTCATATGTTCATATGTTTTATGAGGGATGATTCTGGAGGTCATTTCTCATTCTGTTATGGTCCTGTGGGATCCACGTCCTGCATATCCGTTCTGAGAGTTTTCTACCGGGTCTGTACTAGGGGCATAGTAATAAGAAAATGTTAAAAGTATAAAAGAGAAGCTAAAATGAAAGTTTGATATGAAAAAGGACTAAAATGAAAAGAATTTAGCAGTTTAGGGGTAAAACGGTAATTTTTCTAAAAGGTCAAATTAATTGGTAAAATTAATAAGGGAAATAAGTAATAAGGATAAAATGGTAATTTGATCAATTAATTAGGTAAAAAGTCAACTGTATAAAGTTAAAGGACTAAAATGAAATTTTACATGAAAAAGGTTAAATTAATGATTAATCAGTAAATTATAAGTTAATTAATAAGATAAGATCAGAAAATAAGGAATAAAAAGGGTAAACTAGTAATTAATAGTATAAAATGACATTTTTGAAATAAAAGAGAAGTTCAATGACTAAATTGAGAATATAAGAAAGTTATAAGTTAAATGAGAAGTTAGTCGTTCATAAAATAAATATTGCTATTAAATAAGAAAAATCGATAATAAATCATTTAAACTAAAATTATTAAAAATATTTATATATTAGGAAAATGCTATGATTTTTAGTCACCACTGGGCATGTTTAATGCTCAACACGTAGGATTGATTGCGTGCAGGTACAGCTAGGTTGAAGCCTGGGTACACAGCAGGAAATTAAAGCTGAAGAGTTAAAAAGAATATTTTTGTGTCATGTATATATACTTATTATGTTTTGTTTTATGAGGATGATACTGTAGTAATGACCGTACTGTGTATTAATTATAGTAGTATGTGGATGAGGAATTGCAGAGAATGGATGGCTTGCATGTGTTGCTTGATAGTATTTGTGGGTTGTTATGATTGGATATAAACTGTTGTGCCTCTGAGAGGCTGTGTAAATGTCTGCTTTTTAGGGGGCTAGTTAAGAATATAGCTGTTATATTGCCAAATTTTTATTAAAAGCATAGAAATTTCTGAACAGTTATAGGCTAATGATTAATGAAAGTTATATGCATGAAGGTCATTTAGTTAAAGGAGTTAAAGGTTGCAAAAAAAAAATTCCTGACTTACTGCCTGTCCGATAAGACTGTTACAGTAAGGGTATTACATTTTGTGGTATCAGAGCATTGGTTTAGCCGATCCTAAGATCGGAATGGGGATAAGTATAATTTAATTACCTGTATATATACATGCCAATTGTAAGTAATAAAGTGTGATGGAAATCTAATGTGTACCTGCTCCTTTATGTTTTATAGTGTAAAGATGTCATCGGATCGAGATAGACAAGTAGGGGATGGTGAAAGTGAAGCTTCAACAGGTACTGGACAGTAGGAGGCCCCACAGGAGCAGGCTTCCTCTCCAGCAGTGCCACCTCTACCTCCACAGTCGGACTTCTTTAATCTTATGGCTGAATATATCCAGCAACGACTGCAAGCGGGACAAGCACAGTCTTCTCAGACAGTTGTTCAGGTTCAGCCAGTTCTACCTAGAAGAAGACCCATTTTGGAACAGTTAAAAAGGTTGGGAGCTGAAGACTTCTCTGGAATGGATCCTTTGACACCCTCACAGGCTAAAAATTGGTTGTTTAAGATAAAGAGGCTTTTTGAAATCACCAACAGTTTAGTGGAAGAAAAGGTGGAAGGTATAGTTGCTTTGCTGCAAGGATCAGCTTTTATTTGGTGGGATTCAGTTAGGAGGCATACCCCAGTGGATCAGTTGACTTGGGACTTCTTTGTGTCTCAATTTGAGTTAAAATATATCGGGTCAGAATATAAGTTAGCCATACAGGATGCCTTTTGAAGGCTTAGACAGGGAAACAAATTAGTGGCAGAATATGAGCGCGAATTTGAGCGCTTGAGTGCATATCTTGATAAAAGTCAGACTACAGATGAAAAGTTGTGACAGAGGTTTGAGAGGGGATTGCACATCGAGCTCAGGCAGATTATAGGGACTCAGCAGTACCCTACCTCGAGGGTTATGGTGGAGGCATCTATTAAGTTAGAGACCATCCAGACTGAACAAGCTGAGAGACAGTCTCGGTCTCAACAAAAGAGAAAGCAAGGACAATCGAGTGGAAAAGGGTGATCAGAGTAAGAAGTCAAAGGGATCGTTTACACCTCAGAGCTGTCCCCTAATTCCAGCAGGACGGGGTAGGGGTAGTGCTACTCGTGGCAGAGGTTCAGCTACACCAGCTGCCAGTACCCCTCGGGATAGAGACAGTGGGATAACTGCAGCTTGTGATTATTATGGCAAATTTCATTATGAGGAGTGCAGATTCCAGACTGGAGCATGTTTTTTTGATGTGGGTCCAGGGAACACCAGATTAAAGATTGTCCGGCATCACCAACTGCTTCAGTTGCATCCCCAGCATCAGGTACTGGGTCCTCTGCACCGAGAGGTCGAGGTAGGGGAGCTGTCCCCATCACATCAGCCTCTAGACCAGCTGGACAATCATCTCAGGGTCAGAGGAGATCTGCATGCCATACTTATGCTGTTAGAGCCAGAGAGGATGAGGATGCTCCAGATGTGATAGTAGGTACATTTCTCCTATATCTGATTCAATATGCTTTGATCGATCCTGGTTCGACTCATTCCTATATTAGTACTGCATTAGATCGGGATAAGAGGATGAAATAGGCATGCTTGGATCGAAATATCTTGGTGAGTAATCCTCTGGGGCATAATGTAGTGGTAAATAAAGTGTACAGACAGTATTCTATTAATGCCTAGGGACATATATTCCTGGAAAATCTTATTGAGTTGCCCTTCCATGAGTTCGATGTGATTTTGGGGATGGATTGGCTATCCGCCCACCAAGCAACTGTTGATTGTAAAAGAAAAAGAGTCACGTTAAAGCTTAAAGATGATCGAGAAATTACAGTGGTTGGTGTGCGACATAACTATCTGTCTGATGTGATATCTTCTACTACAGCTAAGAGGTTGATCAAGAAAGGATGTATAGCCTACATGTGTTATGTAGTGGAAGCAAAGAAAGATAGCCCAAAAGTGTCAAAAGTGCCCACTGTCAGAGATTTTTCAGATGTGTTCCCTGATGAGTTACCAGGTTTACCACCTAACAGGAAAGTAGAATTTTCTATTGATGTTGCTCCAGGCACTGCACCCATATCCATTGCTCCTTACAGGATGGCTCCAGCAGAGTTAAAGGAATTGAAGATTTAATTACAGGAAT
Organism: Excoecaria agallocha; assembly: GCA_037975025.1. Lineage (NCBI taxonomy): Eukaryota > Viridiplantae > Streptophyta > Magnoliopsida > Malpighiales > Euphorbiaceae > Excoecaria > Excoecaria agallocha. The sequence continues at coordinate 47,297 of JBBPFJ010000330.1, read as the reverse complement.
TACTTGATAAGGGATTTATCAAACCCAGTGTTTCTCCCTAGGGAGCACCAGTCTTGTTTTTTTAAAACAAGGATGGGACGTTCAGGTTATGCATCGACTATAGACAACTAAATAAGGTCACTATAAAGAACAAATACCCCTTCCTCGCATTGAAGACTTGTTTGACCAGTTGAAGGGAGCGGGTGTATTTTCAAAGATTGACTTGAGATTAGGCTATTATCAGATGGGAGTAAAAGCTGCAGATGTGCCTAAAACTGCTTTTCGTACTTGGTATGGCCATTATGAGTTTCCGGTTATGCCATTTGGACTAACAAATGCACCGACTGCCTTCATGGAGTTGATGAATAGAGTTTTTCATCCTTATCTGGATCAGTTTGTAGTGGTCTTCATCGACGAAATTCTGGTATATTCTAAAATACCAGAGGAACATGATAAGCATTTGTGAATTGTCCTACAGACTTTGAGAGAGAAGCAGTTGTATGCTAAGTTCAGTAAATGTGACTTTTGATTGGATGAAGTATCTTTCTTAGGCCACGTGATCTCTGATGAAGGTATTAAAATGGACCCATCAAAGATTGAAGCAATTCTCTAGTGGAAGCCACCTACAAATGTGACTGAAGTGAGAAGCTTTCCGGGGTTAGCTAGATATTACAGGAGGTTTATAAAGGGTTTCTCCACTATTGCAGTTCCACTGACTTGATTATTACAAAAAAACATCAAGTTTGTGTGGACTGACAGATGTCAAGAATGTTTTGAGAAACTCAAAAGTATGTTGACTGAAGCTCCCATTCTCACTCAACCCGAATCGGGCAAGGATTTTGTGATTTACAGTGATGCCTCCAGAAATGGTCTAGGCTGCGTTTTGATGCAGAAAGGCAAGGTGATTGCTTATGCCTCCCGACGGCTTAAGACTCACGAGAAGAATTATCCTACTCATGATTTGGAGCTAGCAGCTATTGTTTTTGCATTGAAGATATGGAGGCACCATCTGTATGGTGCAAAATGTTATATTTATATTGATCACAAGAGTCTGAAATATTTGCTCACTCAAAGAGAACTTAACCTCTAACAGAGATGCTGGTTGGAGTTGATAAAAGACTATGATTGTTTTATCGACTACCATCCAAGAAAGGCTAACATGGTGGCTGATGCACTTAGCAGAAATTCATGACAAGGAATGTAAATGGTTTCAAATGAATTGATATACGTAAGTGATATATGTAATTGATTAATAGTGTTTTTTGCAGCTCTTCAAGCTTTAAATATTAGTTTGAGTATGGCATCAGACGGAGCTTTGATGGCAGAAATGCAATTGAAACCAGATTTCGTGTATCAAGTTAAAATGGCTCAGAAAGAAGATGATCGATTGAAAACTATTATGAGTAAAGTAAAGGATGGCAATGAAGGAGACTATTCTCTAAATGAAGATGGAAGCTTTTATTACAAGAAAAGACTCTGTGTTCCAAACCAGGAAGAACTGAAAAAGGACATCCTTACAGAGGCACACCATAGTAGTTATGCTATGCATCCTGGGGGTAACAAGATGTACCAGGATTTGAAATCTTATTACTGGTGGCCAGGAATGAAACGGGATGTGACAGAATTTGTGAGTAAATGCTTAATATGTCAGCAAGTAAAGGCTGAGCACTAGGTCCCTTCTGGATTGCTTCATCCTATCTTGATACTGGAGTGGAAATGGGATAGAGTTACTATGGATTTCGTTACAGGGTTGCCTATCACTCAAAGGAAACATGATGCTATTTGGGTGATTATTGATCGACTCACCAAATCTGCTCATTTCTTGCCAGTTCGGATGGATTATCCTTTGACTAGATTGGCAGAGATCTATATTAATTAGATAGTGAGACTTCATGGGGTACCATCATCTATCATTTCAGACAGGGATCCTAGGTTTACCTCTCATTTCTGGAAAAGTATACAAGAAGCTTTGGGTACGAGACTCCACTTCAGTACAGCTTTCCACCCCTAGTCAGATGGTCAGTTAGAGAGGGTAATTCAGACTCTGGAAGATATGCTGCGATGCTGTGTACTAGAGTTTGGTAGAAGTTGGGAAAAATATCTGCCTCTTACAGAATTTGCCTACAATAACAGCTATCAGTCCAGTATAAAGATGGCTCTTTTTGAGGCTTTATATGGAAGATAATGTAAGACTCCTCTATGTTGGACCGAGTTAAATGAAAAGAAATTGATTGGATTTGATTTGATTCGTGATTTATAAGAAAAAGTACGAATTATCAAAGGTAGATTGAAAGAAGCCATGGATCGACAAAAATCTTATACAGATTTGAAGAGGAAAGACATTGAGTTCCAGGTCGGAGATAAAGTTTTTCTGAAAGTATCTCCATGGAAGAAAATCTTGAGATTTGGCAAGAGAGGGAAGTTAAGTCCAAGGTTTATTGGTCCCTACGAGATACTCCAGTGAGTAGGTCTAGTAGCTTATCGATTGAAGCTACCTTTGGAGCTAGAAAAGATTCACGATGTGTTCCATGTATCCATGCTTAGAAGGTACAGATCTGACCTTAGCCATGTCATTACACCAGCAGATATTCAAGTATAGTCTGATATGACTTATGAAGAAAGACCGATGAAGATCCTAGCTAGGGAGATTAAACAGCTAAGAAACAAGCAGGTCCCATTAGTGAAGGTCTTATGGCACCATCACAATGTGGAGGAAGCTACTTGGGAACCCGAAGCGACCATGAGACAGCAATATCCTCTGCTTTTCGAATCAAGTAAATTTCAAGGAAGAAATTTATTTTTATTAGGGGAGAATTGTAATGGCCTCAATGTCGGACTGATCGTGAATAGTACTTTCCGATAATGAATAGTGTTTTCGAGCTGGAAATGACACCCGAAAGTAAAAAATATTTTATTGGACTATTGAAAAGTACTAGTCACGGGTAGTCCGAGGTTGAAATTTAAAGTGAATTTGAGGTCAAATAGGCCTCCGAAAGCCAAAAGAACGAAAACCGAGAAAATTAGGGTTTAGGGTTTTTAATTGATTTTTGGTCATTTTGGCTATTAAAAATATCAAATTAAGTCAAAAAATGATCAAAATATTACATATGTGCCTAAAATAATATGTAGAATATTTTGGTGGTAAAAATTGAATTTTTCGGTAATACCGATATTTTTGAATCGGATCGATAAAATTGAATCGGACCTGAAATGAACTCCGATTGGGCTGAAATTTTAGGTATAGCCTATTTCTAATGTGATATGAATAATGGAATCAAATTTGAAGAGAATTGAAGATGGGAAGTAGGAAAAATTATTTAGGGCTAATTATTGGGTAATTATCAGGCTTAAATAATTAAATTATTCAAGCCCAAGGTGAGTCCAGCCCAATCTGAAGAGATATATAAGCTCTCCTTCTCCAGAATTATCCAGCAGAAATTGTGCCTTCTTCTTCTTCATAGGTGGCCGAACTCCCTCTCTCACAAATTCCTCTCTTTTTCTTTCAAATTCTCACCAAATCTCATCAAATCAAAGTCTAAGGAAGTAATTTCAGCCTCTCTAGAGTATCATAGCAAGCTCTACTCTTTGATTCAAGGAAGGAAATCAAGAGAAATCAAGGGTTAAAGTTTAGGTTTCAAAGTTAGGTATGTGAAACTATTGATTTTAATTTGGTTTTTAGGTGCTTACAACTAGTTTTGGGTGCCTAGAGTTCATTTTTATTGTTAAATTTAGCATTTGAGGCTAAGATAATTGAGTTATCTTTGATGGGAATTTTGGTTTGTGAAGGAATCCAATAAGAGGAGCAAATTTCTCAAGTTAAAGGAAAAGGAAAGGAAGTCTAGGTAAGGCTAATCCATAGAAAAAGGTGTGTGGCTAATTAATCCTTTTATTTCCCTATTAAATTAGTGAATTTCCTTTAGGTTTCTTAAGAAAAATTTTATGTATTGGGATATAATTGAAAGTAATGTTATATTCATGCATTTAAGAGTTATATATGCCTATTAGAGACTTTAAATGAAGTTAAAACCAATGGTATGATGGACTTGTAGTATAAGCCGAATGAAGATTCATAAGGAATTAATGTAAATTTGAGTGATTTTAATGATTTTAGGCTTTCTAATATTAATATTAATGTAAATAAATAGTTATGAGTTTTTATAGAATTTATAAGAATTAAATGAATATTTTTGGAATAAATATTAATTAGGTATTAGTTGAAAAATGTGAAATTTGAATGAATTATGGCATAATTTGTTGATTACATGGTGAACTACTGTGAAATATTTCGTAGTATGTGTAAATAAGATTGACTGTAATTATAAAGTATTGATACTGTATTGACAAGGAATGAAAAGTAAGAAAAAGAATGAAAAAGTAGCTAATAAAAGGAAAATTAAGAAAATATGTGCCCTTAGAAAGAGTCAGGCAGTAAAACCTAGTTCAGGATATAATTAGCTGGCCATAGAGATACATATACCACGGTGCAAGTCATGGCGACTTGCTTTACTATGGTTGGATCATTGATCTCCATAGTATATTTATCATACGTACTGTCATATGTTCATATGTTTTATGAGGGATGATTCTGGAGGTCATTTCTCATTCTGTTGTGGTCCTGTGGGGTCCACGTCCCGCATATCCGTTCTGAGAGTTTTCTACCGGGTTTGTACTAGGGGCATAGTAATAAGAAAATGTTAAAAGTATAAAAGAGAAGCTAAAATCAAAGTTTAATATGAAAAAGGACTAAAATGAAAAGAATTTAGAAGTTTAGGGGTAAAACGGTAATTTTTCTAAAAGGTAAAATTAATTGGTAAAAGTAATAAGGGAAATAAGTAATAAGGGTAAAATGATAATTTTGTCAATTAATTAGGTAAAAAGTCAGCCGTATAAAGTTAAATGACTAAAATGAAATTTTACATGAAAAAGGTTAAATTAATGATTAATCAGTAAATTAATAAGATAAGATAAGAAAATAAGGAATAAAAAGGGCAAATTAGTAATTAATAGTATAAAATGACATTTTTGAAATAAAAGGAAGTTCAAGGACTAAATTGAGAATATAAGAAAGTTATAAATTAAATGAGAAGTTAGTCGTTCATAAAATAAATATTGCTATTAAATAAGAAAAATCGATAATAAATCATTTAAACCAAAATTATTAAAAATATTTATATATTAGGGAAATGCTATGATTTTTAGTCACCACTAGGCATGTTTAATGCTTAGCACGTAGGATTGATTGCGTGTAGGTACAGCTAGGTTGGAGCCTGGGTACACAGCAGGAAATTAAAGCTGAAGAGTTAAAAAGAATATTTTTGTGGCATGTATATATACTTATTATGTTTTGTTTTATGAGGATGATATTGTAGCAATGATCGTACTGTGTATTAATTATATTAGTATATGGATGAGAAATTGCAGAGAATGGATGGCATGCATGTGTTGCTTGATAGTATTTATGGGTTGTTATGATTGGATATAAACTATTGTGCCTCTGAGAGGCTGTGTAAATGTCTGCTTTTCAGGGGGCTAGTTAAGAATATAGCCATTATATTGCTAAATTTTTATTAAAAGCATTGAAATTTCTGAATAGTTATAGGCTAATGATTAATGAAAGTTATATGCATGAAGGTCGTTTAGTTAAAGGAGTTAAGGGTTGCAAAAAAAAAATTTCCGACTTATTGCCTGTCTGATAAGACTATTACAGTAAGGGTGTTACAATATGGATGAGATGTTTATATTGGATATAAACCGATGTGCCCCTGAGGGGCTATGAATATTGTCTATTTTTCAGGTGGTTAGTTAAGTTTATAGCCATTATATTGTCGAATTTCTGCAAAATAAATAGTAATTTGGATAGTTATAGGTCAGCGACAATTGGACTTAATGAATGACTAATAATTAAGCATTATATCTAAGGAGTTAAAAGGTTAAGATTATAAGATTTAAGTTAAGAAAAAAGAAAAAAATTTCCGGCCATTCGCTTAAATCTGCAAGACTATTACAGTAAGGGTGTTACATGGCATATAGTTACTTTTCCTTCAATGTCTGTAGAACAATTCTCAAATACTTGTCATGCTCTTTTGGTATATTAGAATACACCAAAATGTCATCAATAAAGACCACCATAAACTGATCTAAATAAGGGTGGAAGACCCTGTTCATCAAGTCCATGAAGGTGGCTGATACAATTGTAAGCCCAAACGGCATGATCAAGAACTCATAATGGTCACATCTAGTGCTAAAAGCAGTCTTGGATACATCTATTTCTTTTACTGACATCCGATAATAGCCTAATCTCGGGTCAATCTTTTAAAAATACTCCCACTCCACTCAGTTGAACAACAACTCTTCAATACGAGGAAGGGGGTATTTGTTCTTTATAGTCACTTTCTTAAGTTATCTATAGTCAATGAATAGCCTTAGTATCCCATCTTTCTTCTTCACAAATAGGACTGGTGCTTTCCAGGTAGAAACACTGGGTCTGATAAATCCCTTGTCAAGACGTTATTATAGCTGAATCTTCAATTTTTTCAATTTTGCTAGTATCATTATATAAGGAGCAATGGAGATAGGAGCAGTGCCTGGAGCAACATCAATGGAGAATTCTACTTCCCTGTCAGGTGGTAAACCTAATAACTCATCAAGGAACAGATTAAGGAACTCTCTAATAGTAGACACTTCTGACACCCTTAGACTATCGCTTTTTGCCTTCACTGCATAACACAAGTAAGCTATGCATCATTTTTTAATCAATCTTTTAGCAGTTGTAGCAGAAATCACATTAGATAAGAAGTCGGTTCTCACTCTACTACCGTGATCTGCCGACCTCCATCAAGTTTCATAGTAACTCTCTTTGTTTCATAGTCTAACGTTGCTTGGTCGACGGATAGCCAATCCATCCTCAAAATCACATCAAATTCATTGAAGGGTAGTTCAATCAAGTTTGCCAGGAACACATGATCTTGGACACTAATAGGGCACTCTCTATACACTTTATTCTCTATAACACTATACCCTAGAGCATTATTCCCAAGGATATCCTGGTCTAAGCATGCATCTCTCATTCCTTTACCCCGTGCTAACTCAAAGTTAATATAGGATTGAGTAGAAGCTGGATCTATCAATACATTTACTAAATCAGACAATAATAGAAATTTACCTACAATCACATCAGCGGAAACCCTCTTTAACTCTATAGCTTCTAACTTAATAGCAGCCTAAACCATGACACTCAAGTCAGGATATCTCTGTGTCCCTACAATCAATTTGAGCTTATTATACAATCCTTTTTCAAATCTTTGACACAAATTTTCTTTTATGGACCGGTTCTTATTCAGGTAGGCACTCAGGGGCTCAAACTCACATTCATATTCAACCACTGATTTATTACCCTACTTCAGCCTCCAAAAGGCATCATGCATCGCTAATTTATATTCTTATCCAATTGCAGTCTTTGCTATATATAATCAGTCATCAAATTGAGGAAGTCTAGTTATGAGGGTGGAAGCAAAACCACTGGTGAAAAAACCTGCTGATGTGGGGCCTCATGCTATCCAGTACCAATGGATGCCTCACTCTCACCATCCTCCACCTAACAATCTCAGTCAGATGATAACTTTTCACTTTAAAACAAAAAGGAGCAAGTACACATTAGACTCCTAACACATTTTCACTTATAATTGGCATGTATATACAGATAAACCAATCATCTAATCCCACTTCGATCTTATAACTGCTTAAACCTTTGCTCTGGTATCACAAAATGTAACACCTTTATAATTTCAGTCCTATAGATTTAAGCAATTGGGAGAATTTTCTTTTTCCATCTTAATCAAATAAATCATTGATCGTCAATTCTTATCCATTATTCATATTCACAAACTAACTTGTTGCTGATTTATAACCATCTAAAATTACTATTCATTTTACAAAAATTCAGTAGTATAATGGCTATAAACTTAGCTAGTCCTTTGAAAAACAAACAAGCCGCAGCCCCATAGGGGTACAACAGTTCATAACAAAATATAAATACATTTTAGTCATTTATTTACAAATCAAACACTCCCAATCAATTTCACTTCCTGACAATGCACATTTTTACATATATATCAATCTACCTATCAAATACAATACAATCATTCACTTCAAATAGCTAAATATATACATGCCAAAATACAAAATAATTCCTATCTCTTTCTCTTTAAACTTTGCTCCACTGTGTACCATACTCAAACTACTCTTAAGAGCCTGCACACAGTAAATACTACGTGTTGAGCATTAAATATGCTTAGTGGTGACTATAAATCGAAGAATTTTTCAAATAAGCATAATTGCATTAATTATGCAAAATTTTTTATTTAGTCAATCTAATGCAATTATCATTTTATTTGTCATTTTACGCTATTAATTACCACTAATATGATAAATTTTTTTAATTCAATTATCAATTTTTAATTAATTACAGAATTATTATTTTTATACTTTAATTATGATTTTGCCACTAGTTTATTTATTTTTACTCTAACTTCCGCAATTATCTATCAACATACAACTATCAATGTGCTTAACATTCAATACAATTTAATACCATTACTTTGGTAAAAATTTCAATTTAGTCTTTAATTTTTCATTTAATTACAAAATTGCCACATTTACATTTTAATTATATTAGTTCACTTATTTTTACTCCACATTCATTTATTGGCATAAAAAATTTCATTCGGTCCTTGTTTGAACTTTTCATGAAATATTTCATTTTGATCCTTAATTTCTTGATTAATTATGGAATTGTCATTTTTAGACTTAAATTATGATATTGGCACTAGTTCACTGATTTTTTATTTTCAAACCATTAATTGGCATACAATATACCAAGTGGTCCTTATTTTGACTTTTTCATGTAAAATTGTATTTTAGTTCTTTTACTTTTTAAAAGCTTATTAATCACTTTTGCTCATCAAGTACAACTTTTGAAAAAAACTACCGTTATAATGGCTTGAATGCCAGGTTAGCCACAAATAGTATTTTCCAATAGTGAATAGTGATTTTAAACTGAAAAATACATCCGAAAGTGAAAAATATTTTATTTGACTATCAGAAAATATAGGTTAAGGGTAGTTCGAAGTTGAAATTTGAAGTGAAATTAAGGTCAAATAGGCCTTTATAAGTCAAAAATACGAAAAATAAAGCGGTTAAGTTTGAATAGTAACTAGGTTAACCTAGGTTTGATCGAGCAGTTAAAAATAGCAAATAACATCTAAATGATGATAGCAAATAAAATATTTTGGTTGCAAAAAAAAATTTGGTAATAACGATATTGATTAAATCGGATCGATTTGATTAAATCGGATTAGTAACTAACTTAGATTAGAATAAAATTTTGTGCACAGTCTATTTTTTATGTGATAAGAGTGATGAAATCAAATTTGAGATTATTTGAAGTTAAGATGTGGGAGAAATTAATTAGGAACAATTAATAGGCTTAGGTCAAAATTGATCAAGCCCACTAATTGGCCCAAGACCAAGCCCACTTACCTCCTTTAAATGAAAAAAAGCACCAGATTTTTCTATAGCCTTCCTCTCCCTCTCCCTTGGCCGAACTCATCACCACTATTTTTCTCTCAAATTTCTTTTATCTCTCTCTTAATTCACACCAAATCCAAGCTTAAAAAGAAAGTCCTGCCTCTTTAGAGTATTATCTATGCTTCTATCCTTTGATTAGAGAAAGAGAAGCTAAAAAATCGAGTGAAAAAAGTTTAAGGTGTCATTTGGAGGTAAGTGAAATTCTTAATTTTAAATTAATTTTAAGGTGCCTACTAGTAATTTAAGGTGGCTAGAGTTATTTTTTGATGTTATTTTAAACATTTAAGATAAAAAAAAATTAAGGTTTCTTATGAGGAAAATTTTAGCAATGTTAGTTATTCAAGGAGAAGAACAAGTTTCCAAAGCAAAAGGAAAGGAAAAGGAAGTCTAGGCAAGCATAAGTCAAAAAAAAGGTTAATGACTAATAAATTTTCTTATTTTCCTTAATTTGCATGAATTTTTCTTTATTTAACTTAAGGAAAATATAGGTAAAAGGTGTAAAATTGAAATTAACTTGAGAATAGTGAAATTAGACCTTGAAAAAGCCTTTTAGAAAGCCTAAATTAAATTGAAAGCATGTGTAAGGTGAGTGTACTCTTGTGGCCGAATGGTACCTTAAAGGGAATTTAAGTTTATTTTGAGTATTTTGATAAAATTAAGCTTTAAAATGATTATAGAAATGAAATAATATGTCCATGAATTTGTGTAGAATTTATGAAAATTAAATGAATATTTTTGAAAGAAAATTTGGTTATGTACTAAGTGAAAATATTAAATTAATGTAAATTAATTCATAATTTGATAAGAAAATGGTGAATTATAATGATATAATTCATAAACTATGTAAAAAGTACTAAAAAGTGGATTGATAAAATATACTGTATTGAAAAAATAATTGAAATTGTAAAAAAAAATCTGAATAATAATTTGAAATTAAGTGAATTTATACCTTTAGCAATAGTTAGGCAGTCAAAATTTAACTCAGAATATAATTGGCTAGCCATAGAAATACCTATATTGCTATGCAAGTTATAGCGTCTTGCTTTGCTATAGTAATATCACTGATCTCCCATAGTATCTGTCTGTTCTAATATCTGTTTTATGAGAAATTGTAATGTCCCTCATTATACCCTAGAAAAATTTTCACTAATTAATAATTGGGGTCTATGTTGAATTAAGTGTAAATGCATAGAAAGGGACCTAATTGAAAAATGAAAGGGTTAGTTTTGGGGCAAAATTAGAAATAAAGGAAAGATGAGGATCAAAGAACAATTTTTCCATATAATGACATTTGGGCCAATAGAAAAAGAGTGAGATAGAGATATTTAAAGAGGTGGCCAGCCAAGGTAAGTGGTCTTCTTCTTCTTCTTCTTCATCCTTTCTCAAACCCTAAAGTCTCTCTCTAAAACTCTCTCTCTCTCTCTGGAATCTCTTGGATTTTTGGCAAGTAGAAGGAAGATTTAGTTGGTTTTGATTATAAGGTACCCTTTTTTTTTAGTTATGTGTTGTTCATTGAACAAAGTGATAAATGTTTATAATAGTGTTTTTATTTCTTAGAAGGAGAAGCTAGAAAAAAGAAAGGAAAGGAAGTTATCCAAGAGTGAGGGAAAGATTTGGAGCTTCAAAAAGGTATAGGAACTTGCATGATTATGGGTGTGTATGCTTGATGTCTTAACATGAGAGATGTCTTTACTGTTGCTATTCTATGTTTTATGTGTTGATTTTAAGCTTGGAAGTGGTTTAGAGATGAAAGATGCAAGTTTTGTTAAAAGATGTAAAAATCTGTTTTACAAATCAATGGACCCGTTTGTACTCTTTTAGCCATAACTTGAGTTATAATTATTAAAATGGAGAACTTTTAGTTGGTATATAAACTAGACACATATATCTTGATTTTGTTAGAAGAGACCAAAAACTGATTTTCACTGCATGATAGTGAAAATTTGTGTTACAATTTGGTTATGGTTGTTACCTTATTTCTAGGAATAGCTTGTGGTTTTCTTTTCATATCTTAAGATTTACAGGTCGGATTAAAATGATTTTTGAAGTTTTAGAAACTAGAAACATAGGGATAAAACTTTGTAGAAGAAAACTTTGTCAGAAAAAGTCTTTTGGTATGCCTAAATTGATGTACAAGTTAAATTTCTTAATTAGCTTATAGGATTTTGTGAGCAATGAGCATTGAATATTTGGACCGTTGCTGTTTGTAACGAGCACGATAACAATGAACATTCATTTAGGCAGTTTCCTACTGTCGCAAGCGTGACTATTATTGCGAGCACAACAACAAGCATTTGTCTCCTATATCTGCCTATATATTTTTTCCTTTTTCCACTATAGTAGGCTACCCCCATGTGTTGTGTCTATATCTGAACATAATAGATCTTAAAATTCTAGTATATAGGAATGATAAACATAAATATATATGAAATTGTATTAAAGTTAGTTTATGAACATACATGGTTTACATTATTTACCATGAATAATGTTTATGCATATATACATACTTGCATTACCAAAATAATATGTTAATAGTTAAGTTATACTGTCTTGACTATAAAGGATATTTTCATGTACAATCTTTCTATATGATAACTTGAGCACAAGAAATGACATGGGAATATATGAAATAAATAATGTCTGGATTAAAAGTTAGTTGTGGATAGATAGGCATGCCTATAGGATTACAGTCGTAGCTGCTATAGTCTGACCTGTATGGGTCCAATATGTCTCTAAATGAGACCACAGTTCTGACCCCGGTTGGGTCCACAAATTTAATACCTTCAGGTATTTATATGTTTGATACCTTTGGGTATCCACACCCACAAGAATTTAAGCAGGCAATATATATAAAATGAATGACAAGTATGCATAGTTGCAATCTTTTATTACTATAATTAAATGATACAGTTATTTCTATCAATAATGTTTTTAGTATTATTTTTTTCTAATGAAGTAATACATTTTATTTTTTATTATTGTTGTATGCTTGGCGATAACCACTGTGAGTGGTTATCAACTTGTTATTTTCGTTCCCCACTAAGCTTTATAGCTTAGCACGGGTGTTTATCCGTGTAGGTTCGCAGGTTAGACCCTTTCTTCAAGGAAAAAGACAACAACTTCAGAAGCTATCATCAGTTTAGGAAGAATCATTTTGATGTATGAGATTCATTTTGGTACCTTTTTGTGATGTACCTTGTATTATAGTTGTGTGATTCTCAAGTTTTGTAATTAATAACCCACTAATATTTCAATGTAACAACTTAGTCTTATATGATTTGTAAAGTATATGGATATATATGTATCTATATGCATCTTTAATAGGTAACTCATATGTTACGATACATGATAGTTGAATAGATTAATAGTACCCCATATATTATGGATTAATGAAATGTAATTAGTAACAGTAATCAGGATAATCTAGTATAGTTATCACAGAAATGGTCCTTAGAGATCATTTCTCAGTCAATATGTGGTCCTGTGAAATCCACAACCCATATATCCGATCTGAAATTTTTTATCGGGATTGTACTAGAATCATAATGATAGGAATAAGTTAAAAGTGCAAAAAGAAAGTCAAAAGTGAAAAATGACCTAATTGAAAAGAAATAAACAGTTTAGAGACAATACCGTAATTTTTTTAAAAGTTGTATTTAATAAGTAAAAATAATTAAAAAATGATTATAAAGGGAAAAATGGTAATTTAATGACTAGATAGTCCAAAAATAAACTTTTGTAAAGTTCAGGGACTAAAATATAATTTTACGTAAAAAGTTAAAACAATAACTAATTGAAAGTTTTGAATGTAAAAACTCAAATGTGAAGTGAAAATAAGAAAGGTAATAAAAATTTTGTAATTAAAGTGTAAAAAGGATATTTTTGTAATAAAAAGAAAAATAAAGGACTAAAATAAAAAGTTTACCAAAATTTTAGTATTGAATTGAAAAGATTGTTAAAAGTATTGAAAAGTGCTTTTTAATAAGAAAAAATTGACAATTTTGTATAATAAGTATAATTATGCTTGTTGAAAAATATCATGATTGTTAGTCACCACTGAGCATATTTAATGCTTAGCACGTAAGATTTACTATGTGCAGATACAGATGAGGTGGAGCAATAGTACACATTGGATGAAGGATTTTTTAAGGATTAAAAGTTATATTTTTGTATTGGCATGTATATTATTGTATATGTTTAAAGTTTAAGAATTGGTACGTAATGATACAATATATTGTATATATGTAAATATGTGGTTTGCTAGTATGAATGGACTATATATGATTGTAATGAAATTGAGTTATGTGGATGAAATGTATATGCAATATTTTGAACTGTTGTGCTTTTGAGGAGCTGTGAAAATTGTCTCTGTTTCAGAAGACTAGTTAGGTTTATAGTCGTTATATTGCCAGATTTTTGGAAAATGAATAGTAAAATTTGATAGTTATTGGTCAGGGACAATATGGACTCAAAGAATAAATAATGGTTAAGAATTATTATTAAGGAATTATCAAAGAGAAAAAAAATTTTTTCCGGCCAATCACTTAAATAAGCAAGACCATAATAGTAAGGGTGTTATAACCATTTTGTCCCTAAACTTTTTATTTCTTTTCAATTAGATCATTTTTTACTTTTAACTTCATTTTTAGCTTTCTTTTTATACTTTTCACTTATTCTTATCATTAATTATATACCTAGTACAATCCTGACAGAAATTCTCAGACCTGATATATGGGACGTGGATCCCACAGGGCCACATACAGACTGAGAAATGATCCTTGAGGATCATTTCTCACAGATCAGATATCAAAACAAACAGATACTATGGAAGATCAATGATACTATTGCTAAGACATATACTAGTAGATATCCTGAGCTAGATTTTGACTGCCTGATTATTGCTAAGGCACAAATTCATATATTTTCAAATTATTTTTCAGATTTTTTATAGTTTTAATTACTTTTTCAATTGAATACATTGTCAGTCAACTTTTTCAGTACTTTTATAAAGTTTGTGAATTACTCTATAATAATTCACCATTTTCTTATCAAATTATGAATTATTTCACAATAATTCATCATTTCAACTTTATACATTATATTTTTCATTGTCTTTTCATTTCAATATATTAGTTAGTCAATTATGTCCTCACCTTTAAACAGTTTATGAATTATATCACTATAATTCATTATTTTTCGCTCAAATTATGAATTAATTCTTAATAATTCAACACGTTCACTTTATACATAAATTAATTTTCTTCTTAAAACAATTCAAATAATTTTCATAAATTTTAAATAACTTTATGGACACATTATTTCATGTCTAGATTTATGTTAAGGCATAATTTATCAAAAATAACCAGAATACACTTTAGTTTTCTTTAAATACCAATTCAGCCACTAAAGAAAATCTACCTTACATAATCATTTAACTCAATTTAAGCTTTCTATTAGGCATATTTAAGATCCTATTTCATTATTCTAAAGTCAATTTCAATTATTCATGCATTTTCTAAATTTTTTCTAAGTTACATAAAGGGAAATTATGCTAAATTAAGGAAAATAGATGGATTTCATAGTCACTTACCTCTCTCCCTTGCTTTATCTTCTTGAGGCTTCTTTTTTCTTACCTTTAGCCTTAGAAACTTATCCACCACCTTGAAAATCTACAAAGGGCCAAATTTTTCATCAATAGAAATACTATAATTTCAATTTCTTTTGTAACGCCCCAAAAATTTGGATTGATTATAGTGGGTAAATAGTACCAATTTGTAAGGATTAATTATGAAGATTTCAATATACGTTAGTATTATATTCGGGTTTTAATTTAATAATTATTAATTAAAACATATTATGGAAATAAATATAAAATGATAATAATAATTCATATTTTAATTAGTTATAGTAGATATTTTAAGACTTATATAGAAAGGATAAAAAGAAAAGATAATTAGTGGGTTATATTAAAAGAAGGTTGATGTGTGGTTAAGATTTAAGGAAGGGAAAAAGAAGGAAAAAAAAAAAGAAAAGAAGAAGAGGGAATCGTGGAAGGGAGAATCGGGAACGGGAGGTGGTGCTACCATCGCCTGGTCTGGCCGCCGCTGCTCGACTCTGGTCAAGGGACACAGATCGTCGCCGCCGCTTCCAATCCTCTACTAGCATCATCGTTCTCTGGTGGTTCTTCCCTCTTGATTTGTTCATCACCACCTTAGCTCAAGCTATCCTCTTCCCCCCTTCTTTCCGGTGATGGAGGAGATTGACAACACCGGTGGGAACACATGGTTGAGGTGGATCTTTCGGTGCCTGCCGATCATCCCCACTCGCCGGTAAAGTGTAGATCAGAGCACGTGGCAGCCAGCAATTTCGGGCAATTTTTCAGCCAAACCACGATGCCTTGGGGCACGTGAAGACAATCGGGAAGCTACCAACGATTCTAGCTTCAGGTGCGAGGCTTCGGTGAGGTTTCAGTAAGGCTCTAAATAGGCCAAATGGAGAGGACATTTTGGGCTTCGACTTTACGGTATGGGAACTATGTTAACAATTTGATTTCGTGTATAATTTTAAAGTAAGATTTGGTTAAATTTTTATTCTATTATGGACAGAAGAATTAAAGTTTGCATGACTGAGATTATACAAATACCCATCACTAGATTTAGTTTAATTAAACTATATTTTGTAGCATAATTATTAGCTTGGGAATGAAATAAAAATTATATGACTGTAAGGATATTGACACTAAGTGTGGGTGTCTGAAAAGTTAACTAGAGAGACAAAATAAAAAGAAGAAACCCGAGATGTTGCCTATTGTTAGTTGGCTTAGGTTTATTCATGGTAAAGATGAATTAAATTGCAAAGATCCATATCAGTTTATCTCATCAATTTTGATTGTTTATGGCAGCATAGTTAATACCTTGGAAACAA
The DNA here is from genome assembly GCA_037975025.1 of Excoecaria agallocha. Taxonomy (NCBI): domain Eukaryota; kingdom Viridiplantae; phylum Streptophyta; class Magnoliopsida; order Malpighiales; family Euphorbiaceae; genus Excoecaria; species Excoecaria agallocha. Next base: position 30,809 of record JBBPFJ010000330.1, on the reverse strand, counting down.
AATAATAATTAAATGACATCTTTGTTGAATGCGTATATTGAAACTTTGCCAAATCCTTTGATCCTTATCTTTTAGTGGATATGAGTGGGTTTTGTTACTCTGTTATAGGAGTTTCTTGAAATGAAGTTATATTAAATGATAGATTCAGGGCATTTTATTATATTTGGCATTAAAAGTTTGTCTCATGTGATGGAAGGGGAGATCTATGTCTAATTTGGAATTTTATGTAAGGTTACAGATACAAAATGGGCAAATTTTCTTAAGAAGATAGTGAAAGTAAATTACTTGACTTATTCTTTTGATTGTGTAATTGGTATAATAGTAAAGTAATGAAGTATTGTCTATTAGTCGTTACTCTTTCATACTATTAATTATGTAAAAAATGGTTTAAACATAGCTTTTAGTTTATTAAAAGAAGCCTTTTTAGTGATGGAATTGTTTTTGTTTTAAAAACTAATTGTTTAACTTATAACGATGTAATTCCTGAGTATACTAGCAATATGATATAATTGGAATTATTAGTGATTATAAGCCTATAGTTTAGTTAGTAAGGAGATTACAAGGTGAAAGTTTGAAAAGTATAGTGTCCACGGGTGTTTGTTATCGGTTTCTATCTCTAGTTAAAAATAAAGTAATAAATAGTTTAACCAAAGTATCAATTTTATTAAGATTGTTCTTAAATAAGTTTAACTTGAAATATGATGGCATAATGATATATGGATTTACTCCATGATTATATGGTTTGATAAAATTATAATATAGTAATATGTCTCTGTTATAATAATAAGAATTTATATCAAATAGTCGTAGTTGCTATCATTTCATAATTTCTAATTTAGTAAAAGAAAAGTTACTAGGATAAGACGGTTCAAGTCTTAATAAATCAGTATTTGATCAAGTCAAAAGAAAAAAAAAGTTACTCTTTGGAGATAGTTAAAGTTAACTAAAGTTTTATTCTCATTTCTTACTATAAAACTTATACAAGTATTGGGTTATAAAGTATTTTAACTTCATATATGCTATTATCTTTCATGATGCATCTTGCTAAGGTATTGAACAAAGAAGTTACTTGACACGCAAGAGATCATGATAAAGTATAAAGATGATTATTTGGGATTCAATAGACTATAGGTGAAAACTATAATGTTATAATATAAAGCAAGTGAGAATGTAACTAGTATAGTAACAAGCCGTTGGTATAAATGTGACACATTTACCTCTCTTGATATATTCTTGTCTGATACTTGAATAATCATTATATGCATCATTATACTAAATGGAGTGGATATAGTGTCATGGTTACGCTTTTATGATAGTATGAGAAACTGATGATGAAAAATGCTATGCTTTTACACATGGTTACCTTTGTATATGATTATTTAAGATGATATAGTTACATATATAAGCATGATATTAAATTTATATACATATATAAACATCTCTATTAAGGGTAATACATTGCATACATGTATCGAATATAGTATGTTTGATAATTAAATTAAGTACAGTGGAGCATGGGAGATGATTATGATGAACCATGCAGGTACGTCCTTCTGTAGTAATTATGTGGTTATATGTTGACTCATGCATCAATGGTCTAAATAAATGTATATGAATTCATTTCTATGAACATAAAATAGTCAGGTATGAACTATCATGATTAGTATAAGTATTGTCAACATGTGGCTATTAAAATGTTTAAAGTAATTTGAAAGAATCTATATAAAGTAAATTCCTTTGATGACTGAAGAGTAGTTAAAGATAATTTGCTGAATTATTGTGAAATAATTCATGACATAAGTGAAAGATGGTTCACAAACTGTACAAAAATATTGAAGATTCTGAATAATTGTATTTTCTGGATTGAAAAGGAATTAAAATGATGATAAATTTGATAAATGTTTGGAAGTAAGTGAAATTTTGTGCCCTTAGAAAATAGTCTAGTAGTAAAAACTAGCTCATGATATAATTGACTGGCCATAGGGATATTTGTATCGCGGTGCAAGTCATGGCAACTTGCTTTGCTATGTTAGGATCATTGATCTTCATAGTAATTATCTGTATCTATTATCTATATCTGTTATCTGTTTTGTGAAAAAATGGTCTCTTGGGGTTATTTCTCAGTCTGTTGTGGCCCTGTGGGGTTCACATCCCGTATATCAAGTCTGAGTATTTCTATCGGCACTGTTCTAGGGGCATTAATATGAAAATAAGTAAAAAAGTATAAAAGATAAAGAATGTTATAGTTCAGAACTATTGTGCATAAGAATTATCCTCTTATATATGTACAACAAATGGATAATAAATTGAAAGTTATAATATTGATAAGCATGTGATTCTTTAATTCTATATAAGCATTATGTATCTATATATTATGAGTAAGTATTGTACACTAAGAATTTATCTTCAATAATTATATTGTTTCTGAAATTCATAAGCTAGTCTCTTAATTTGTTATATTTGTTCATATATATATATATATATATATATATATATATATGTATAGGTAGATATACAACTCTGTTATAGATCAAGTACATAATATATGGCACACTATGGTGTTAAATAATATATATAGTTCACTTTGTTAAGATTATCTTTAGATTATATTCTTCCCCACTAAGCTTTATAGCTTAGCACGGGTTTTGTTATCCGTGTAGGTAACAGGATAAGCTTGTTTTTGGTTAGACAGCTGCTTCGGCTCAACCGTCAGAAGAGGGGATCTAGTTTCAGGCAATTCACTTTTGAGATTCACAGATGTATCGAGGCAATTTTAAATGTAAATTGCTTTTTATTTTGGAGTATTATAGTGGTTTAAGAGTGTAATAAGTAATTTTGAATTATCTTAAGAAATGTGCTAAATAATGAGAATAGATGTATGAGATGCTTGTACAGATTATTTTTATATTGTTGTGCCCCTGAAGGGTTGAGAAAATTATCTGATTTTTAGGTGGACTAGATGAGTTTTTAGAAATTATATTGCTGGATTTTTATTTGATAATTAGTCACTTGGACAATTATAGTTTTATCGGCTTACTTAATTTATAAGTATTTCTTTTTGGACAAGCTTAAAGTTGATGGATTAGTTAAGATTAAAAAAAAAATTCGGCTTATCACTTATTTCTGTTAGACTGTTCAGTAAGGATGTTACATCTTTAGCTCAAATTGGCATCATAAATGGACTATAGGCACCTAAAAATACTTGTAGGAACCCTTACATAAAATTAAAATCATTATTTTCTCTTACCTCACTTTGACATCCTAAGCTTTATCACTTCGTTTTTCTTGCTTCTTTTCCTCAAATCAAAGGATAGAGGCTTAGATAATGAACTAGAGAGGTAGAATATTATTTCTTATGCTTAGATTATGAGAGAAAATAAGAGAAAGCTTGAAGAAAATGGAGAGAAAATGAACAATGGTATATTCGACCATGAAGGGGGAAGAAAAAGGCTAAGGAGATAAGATCTCTCCCTCAAAATATTTGCTCCCATTTGTTTTCTATAGTGGCTAAATGGATTGGGCTTTGGTTCAACCTAAAGCCCACTTATTTAAGCCCAAAAGCCCCATTTAGGCCCATTATATCATTTTTCTGCAATTCTCTTACTTTTCAAATTCAAATTACTTCAAAATTTATTTCATCATTCTTATCATATCAAAAATAGGCTACATACAAAATTTTAGCCCAATTGAAGTCGGTTACTGGTTCGATTTAATCATATCGATCTGATTCAACCATTACCGGTGTTACCGAAAATTTTGCATTTTGTAACCAAAATATTCTACACATTATTTTAGACATATATGCAGTTTTTGATAATTTTTAGATATCATTTACTATTTTTAAAAGTTTGATCAAATCTAGGTCAATCTAATTAACCTATAAACCGAACCGTTTCGTTTTTTATGTTTTTGAATTTTAGAGGTTTATTTCATCTTAGTTTTACTTCAAATTTCAATCTCAGACTAACCATAATCAATATTTTATGATAGTCAAATAAAATATTTTTTACCTTCTGGTGTACTTTTCAGTCCGGATGCACAGTTTTACTATTAAAAAATACTATTCATGGTTGATATGATGTTCAGGCCATTACAGGTATACCGAACGGTATACCATATTTTATAGAGTATATATGTTCTATTTTTTGGTATACCAGCCGGTATACCATGCTGCATAGTGTATACATATTTTGTTTTTTGGTATACTACTGGTATGCCGAAATTCAAAAGATAATTTTGAATCTGAATTTTGGTATACTCGACGGTATACCAGGTATACCATTGGTATACCAAAATCTAAAAGATAATTTCAATTCTGTATTTTGGTATACCCGATGGTATACCACCGGTATACCAAAATCCAGAAGATAATTTCAATTCTGGATTTTGGTATACTCAATGGTATACCAAATTCTAGAATACTGATTAAGTTTTTTTAAATTATTTATTCATTCATTCAAAATTCCAAAATGCTAATTAAGTTTTTTTAAATTATTTATTCATTCATTCACATGTTTGTAACTGACTAATAATAGTTGTGACTTGTAAAAATATTTATAAAACCTTTTGGATTATGGGTGGAATTTTAATTCAATTGCTCACTTCTATTTGTATAGCAAACAAACTTAAAATTTTTATAGTTGCCAGTTAAAAATATTTACAGAACCTTTTGGATGCTTGCATCCATTTTGATTGAAATACATGTCAATAGTTTCATAAACTTATAATAACTATATATTGAGTTGCCTTATCTATCTAAGATAGAAGTGGCTTTTGCAAATGAATGAGAAGCAACAAGGTTCTTCCTTAAGCTTTTTTTATTGCTTTGGAGATCTCAAAAGGTCTGTATTACTAGAAAGTGCAAATAAACTTTAAAAGTTGTAAATTGATAGGTTTGTATCACAAATAATTTTTTATAACTGACTCTTCTAGGTGTTTATGGATGTTTTGTTGGGAACCTCATTTTTTTGTATTTTTCTACTAACAATGAGGATTTTATTGAATGCATCTGTTGAAGTTTTCAGGTAATATTTGTTTGATTTTCAAAATGAAATCATATCTTAATATTAAAATGGGTTATTGCTACCAAGAAAAGTACAACCACATCGCCCTCCTTTCTTTGAGGTTCTTTATTTTATTGTATATATTTCAGTTTTATGTCTTTATTAAACCTGGATAGACATATTCTTGGCTGAGATAAGGTCAGCAATCTGCAAAATTGTATAGATGTTTAAATCTTCAGCAAGCTTTAGTTAATCAAGGACTGGATGGAGTAGTTGCATTTAAAGGAATTTACACAATTGATATAAGCAAAGATATCCAATGAATCAACCATGTCTTTTTCTTTTCTCACTGCCATCTACATTCATAAACATTATAATTTAATTAGATTAGTTCTTTCTCTTAAAAAGTAAATTATCTAAGTAATTAAGATTAAGAATCTTACATCATCCTCATCATCCTCTTCATGGTTTTTGCAAGCAGCTCTATTAACTTCTCCAAAGTCATCATTCTTAACAAACCTTCATCTAACTTGTGGCCTGCTATCTGCCAGTGTTTTTCTACATGGATACTGCAATATTTTTAATTGAACGATTAATCTTGAAAAATAAACAATCTTGAAAATAAAATAAGAGAAAAAGAAAAAGAAAAAGGAAACATTGATTTTCTTGCTGAAGTTTCTTTCATTCCTTTTCTTCGTGTACCTATGGATTTTTTCTTTCGTTTGCTCAACAGAGAGTTTTACAACTTTGAAAGTCGAATCTTTCAAACTTGAAATTTCTGATGCCAACGGAGTGGAACTCCCAATCCCACCCATGAATTGTTGATTTTCGTTGTTAATTGCCTTTCATATATAACAATACAAGAGACTTTGGAAAAGAAAATTCAAGAATTCCTCTATTAAAACATAATTATTTATTAGTCTAATCGCCTGTATATCACCAGGATTAAAGACTTTAGAAATTGTCTCAGGGTAGTAAATTCCACCATTATCCCCCTGGAAGTCCATTTCTTGAGGCTACAATTATGGAATCAGAAGAATCCCGACATCTCTAACAATAAAAGTACATATCCATCATGGAGACAAAATCATCAATTGTCAAAAGTGTAGATCTTATGGGAAGAAGAAGAAGGAAAAAACTCGAAGAAGAAAGGAGGAAGAAATGAAAAATCATGTAAAATTAAAAAAGAGGGTATTTTAAAAATAAAAGTTAAAAAAAAGATAATGTTAAAAGGAAAAAAATAGGGGCATTTTTAGCTAGGATTTCTTTTTTTAGGTAGTTTTGTAAAAACCCTGTGAAGATTTGCCTCAGAAACTTGAGGACCGTGAGCATGAGGCCCTAGGTAAATAGTATAAGTTTTTTAAAGGCAAAAGTTGCCATCGGGAATAGGGCAAAAATTAAAAGCAAAACTCAAGAGTTTGAGGAGAATGACATGAATGAGTCATCTCTCCCACTTAATCTCGGTCCAACTTCGCCACCCATTGTTGTTATCCATCACTAGTAACCCATCTTCGACCTCCAGAAAATCTTTATAGCCCCTTCTCTCTCGATTTACCTATTTTTCACACTCGACACTCATCTTTGACATCCACCTGCATCTTCTACCTCAACAACCAGCCCTCCCTCTGTCTTTTTCACCATTCCCTCATTAGATCTCTCTGTCTCCACCTTTTCTCTCCTCGCTCCCTTTTTCCTCTCATCGTCTTTATCCTTTTCTACCACCTATTGTTACTACTCTTGCTCCAAACATGATGTACTTTTTTATTTATTCAATCTTACTCTTGCAGTCAAAATTCTTTTTCGTCTCTCATCCTTAAGACTCTGGTATAGCCCAAGGAGTGGGAAGATGATTTTGGCTCGAGTTTCAATCGAAGCCATCGGGATTGGTGGAATAAAAGCTGTGATGAAATCGAAAAGTTTACTGTTGAAGTAAAGGAGACATTGAAAAATCAATTTGAAATTTACAAGATCTGTCCTCTTCAATAAGTAAGACAGTTATGAGCTTATTGACAAACTCTAACCCAATTTTTTCAAATCTGTGCATCAAAAATAAAATCTAGAGACTTCATAAGGCTTTGTTTGGTTCATGGTATGGTATGATTCATTAATGTATTATTCTCTTGAGTATAATGTTTGGGAGCATAATTCTTCTCGTGATATTATACTCCATGATTTTGATCTATGATTCTTAAATTATAGTTTTGTCTAATTTTGAGAATCATCAATTTGGTGATTCTCTATGATTCTCATTATTTACTTTTACTATTCTAACCTTATTACTTTTACTTTTTAATGTAATTAATTTTATAACTGTTTATCTACCTACAATAAATCACCATTACTCCATTGCCCCATTACTCCTACTAATGTTTAAATATTATGATCCTAATGTTCATTATAATATTTAAACTTATTTATGTTATAATGTGTTTAAATTATTTATTAAATTTTTAAGTTAATATTTATTAAATAAATATTAAATTCATTATTTAGAAATATTAATATTATTTTTATAATATTAAAATTATTATTTTAAAATATTACTAATTATAAAAATATTTATATTTTTTAAAATTGGAGGATAATTATATTATTTTTACAATAAAACTGTACAATACCATACAGTTGAATAAAACAAAAAATATTATAAAATCACATATTATCATATAGTCTTCTCAAATATCATATCGTTAAAATCATACAATACCATACTGTATTATATTGTACAGTACATTAATGAATTAAATACTACCACCAACCAAACATGGCATAATACTTATCTTGTAGTTTCCATGTCTTAGTCTCTAGGTTCAAATAGCAGCATACGAGCAATTTATCTGCTCTCCTTCTAAATTCACCACAATTGAAGGATTTAGGAGTTGAAACCAAGGAAGAGCTCTTTAGTAGCTTGTTTTTAAGGTCTGACACATTATTCGTGACAGAACTAGCCGATGCGGTAATTTTTTAAAAGCATCAAGAATTTTGCGTGTATATAAGGTAAATCTTCTCCTTTATTTCACAATAATTAATATTGATTATTGTCATTTTATGGCTTTTGTCATCTTTAAACGTGAGCTTTGCCATGGTAATATTAGAGAGGCAACAATTGATTTGGGTTGCAATCTTTCATGGGTTACTATAGATATGAGATTTTTACCGTTAGATTGGGGAAGACCGTAGGCATGCTCATTCTTGGTTTTACAAAAGAACATGACCTATATTTCTCCATGACATTACACCAGAGAAAATTAAATTAGAAATTGACTAACTATTTGACTTTCCTGAAGCATGTTAATTAGTAGAAATTAATGATTAGTATTATTATTTACATTTGAAGTTGATAAAGTGAATTGATTGGCCCGACTCAACTTTTTGCCTGCAAAAGATAAGACAGCTAGCTTTATCTCTACTTATCACTCTTTTTCTGCATATTGATTTGCAAATTCCTTGCGGTGCGGCATTTGTCACCTGGCTCGCTCCTTAATTGATTTGCTTTCCCCTTAGCGGCCCCATCTTTACGAACACTCAATGTGAACTCATATCTTGACGTAGTGCGGTCCTCAAAAATCAGTTTATGGATGAGCCCTATACAAATTATTTAAATATCATGCACATTTATTGTTAGCTATTTTCTTTTATCACTTATTCAACAAAGAAAGAAGCAAATTCCCAAGCAAAAGGTGCCAAGTGCAAGATAGGAGTTATTCACTTGGCATTTCCAAAATAGTGAACTAAGCATTAATCTTAAACTGTTTACCAACTATATCAATCCACTTCATCCCATATAGTTAAGACTAGATTTTGAAAAAGATTGAAAGCCACTAATCCTTTCTGCTACTTCCTCCCATTTCATATTAGGAATATCCTTCACTTTCTCATATCCTGAACTTTAATGTGTGAAAATTTACATATTAGTCCATCTCTTGGTCTATAATGCACATTTTTAGACCATGTCAGGAGAATAAGCCCAAAATCAAACTGCAAACTTATGGCATGACTATTTTTTTCTGCTTTTCCTGTCTCTCTCATGTGTGTATGTGTGTCTCTGTTATTTCTTCATTTCACATTCTATAAATGTCTAAATAGATTGGAAAAGCTCATCTCATAATTAGTAGTACTGAAGAAATCAGAATCCTAACATGGACAAAAACTCTCACATACTACAATGTTATGAAATGCGGAATATATGTTATTTTGAGCCTATTTTGAAACTTTAGAAAAATACTTTAGGTTTATACTTAAAAATGCTTACAGGCACTCAGCAACAATCCAAAATTAGCAAAATAGTACACTAATATGTGGATGGCAGGTATGAGTCACCCATATCTTCTGTTTAAAAATTTAAGAACGTGTGAGATTATTAGAAAATTTGAGTAAAAGCATGACATAATATTACTTATGTTCTACATAGAACTAAAGAATACATGGAAAATATTTAGACTCATAATTATGATTTCATTGGGTTCATGAATATTTTTGAGTCAATCAGAGACTATTTTTTGATCTGATTCACTTTTACCAATCTAATAATCCAATTTTCAAAGTCACCAAAAAACTAATTATTCATTACCATGTAAGTCTACTCATTAATATGAGTGCATCCATATTTTCATATTATTTTTTTGAGGTCTGTAGCAAATTTTATGGTCCGATCAAACTGGATCAAACTAGTCATATTGCAAATTTGGAAGAGAGCCATGGGAGCGACTCACCTTTTTTAATATCTATTTTCTCTAACTTTTTAATGCATTTTCAAGGTCCAAATGACCTCCATTTGATCCCAAATTTAAACCACGGACTCTTGCTGACATGCTCTTTCAAATGATCAAATAAAATATTTTCGAATTCGAAAGATACTATTCACCCAGGTGTCGCTATTCATCATCGAGAAATACTATTCCTGTTAAACCGGCATTTGGAACACTACATACATTATATTCTCTTTCGACAAAGTGAATACAGTGTATTCAGACAAAAAATTCAATATATTCACATTGGGTAAATTTAATATACTGTATTTACTTTTCCATAAGAAAATTCAATGTATTGAGATTGCATAACTAAATACGGTATATTCACTTTTCACAATACTACTATATTCTCTTTGAGAAAAAGAGAATGCACCGAATTCACTTTGGACAAACTGTATACACTGTATTCTTTTTGGTAAAATAGAATCTAGTGTATTCACTTAGAGTACTAGGGCTCCTCTCTCCCTTGACTTGAAATTTTTTACTAATGATCCCTCTCTCAGTAAATATATAATAGATCCTTACTGCACATTATGCTAATAGATAAGATTCGAAGGATCTGTAATGACTACCACTAACACCCAATACTTGTTGTGATCATTCTTTCCATGACATGTATATCCTAATTTCTTTGCCTTTAGAAACAACATAGAACTTCTTCTATGCCTTCCTTGCTTTGTTCATCTTCCTTACTTTGTTCATCCTGGCTCAAATATTTTCAGCATATACCAAAAGGGTATGAATATAGGGAGACAATGTATGAAGGTTTTCAATGTCAAATCTTTCGTTTTATCTCAAAGATACCGACTTGTTTTGGTCTTGCTTCTTTTCCTACTACTGCAAATAAGGTAGGTCTACGTAAACTAGGTTGCTTGAAGTGAGTTACTTTTTTATGATTGAGCCCAATGTGGCTCGGCTTGGGTTGGCTTCAAATGACAATTAATTTATGAAGGTTATTCTTGTCACTAGAAGTTAATCAAAATGTACAATTACACATCTATCTTTATTTTAGCCACTCAATTTGAGTTCTTAATCATTTTCATAGCAAAATAATAGTTCTTTTGATAGTTTAAATCATTTCACAAATTTTCATGATTTT